>JAHZNG010003914.1:0-18719 GCA_027744375.1 Orchesellides sinensis | reverse complement strand
TAAATATGTATGTAGGTGTATTCATGGGGAACAACAACAAAAAATTTGGTTACATCAACCCCTTCAACAATCATTATGGTTAAATCCAATACTTCCTTATACTTCCCGTGTTCCAAATGTCCTGTGATGTAATTCTATCCATGGAACAATACTCGTTTTTACTCAAAGCCTGGATAATAATACTACAAATGTAAAATAATGGTTCTACAAGAATAAGCAGACATTCTTATATATCAGCACTAATCTCCAGCCTGTACTCGTTGTTTTTCTCAAACACATAATTCCAATTCATTACTTTCTCACGCTAGATAAGAAAAGAGGATGATGAGGATGTCATGAAAACATTTAGCTGCCACCACCAGTTCATTCTCTTTCCTACCAAAGTTGGAAACCATACTTATATCTAGTGTGTCAGGAAAAAGATGAGGACGAAACCGAAGAGCTACTTTGCATTTCAGATTTTCATCCGTATTATTCCTGAGCTTTTACTTTGATTCCAATGAATAGTTAAAAAGTGTAGATATATATATATATTTAAAAGATATACGTAGAGAAACTAGACAAAACTTGGTGTTCCCGTTCAGCTGTGACAACTCAAGCAGAAAAAAATTCTTTCAAGAGCATCCAGTCGTCAGATTCAATTCATCACTTTTAGATGCAACCCATTTATTCCCTCATCATCAGAATACAAACTAGTGCTGTAGGACAAATTCTCAGTAGCACATGTTATACTATGGAGAATTTCATTACGTGCTACAAGCTTACGAAATAAATGGAAAATCTGTTACAAATAAAGGACAACATGTTTAAGAGATGATGTAGACAACCATACACTAATTCAATGCTATGTATCTCATCAACCAACCTTAGTACCTCAAACGTAACGCATACTTTTCTCCCTTGTTCATCTCATTCAACGATTCTCACCACATATATAGCAGTCAGCCAAGCCTGTATCGTATCACTCATTTATTTTCAGACTTGTCACTTTTAATCATATTATCACCATTACTATCACCATCATCAACGCCAACACTCTCTGCGTCCCTCGTACGTTGTGTCATTGTAACACTAGGAGGAGGATACGTTCATGTAATGCGTAATATATACATCGTGTTTTGTTTTGTGTGAAAGGGTGTCTCGCCCAGTCAACCTACATGACGATCATGTTATGGGAAGGAACTTGGTGGGCAAAGAGTTTATCCAATTTTTCTTGTACCCATCACCATAAAACAAAAGGACAAAAGAGGGTTGATGATAAATTACAAACTTTTTAATTTTTAATAATATTGTATGCCGCTTTTGGAATTGCATGCTGCTTGCTACTCTTTCGCCATTGATTCCATTGTGATGTTTTATAAGCCTTGGTAATTAAAATTAGCATGCTTAAGCAATAGAAGCGGATGGGTTAACAAGAAAGAGACAATTTGATGAATGAAAAGGGGAACACGTAAAATATGTCGGTGCTAAAAGCAGAAGGTACTTCTTTGTGTACAGAATTATTGCAAGAGAATTTTTTCTGGAATTGAGTCTAAAATTAAATATTAACAAATGAGAAAAAATTGAATGAATACAAAAGGATGAAAAGAAGAAATGAAATCATTGTATTCATCAATTCATCACATTTTACGTGTTTTATTGCTGAACCATTTTTCGTATCCTATTTGGAAACAAGGTCGTCCCTGGATATTCAATTACATTAGCAGTGAAAATTGTAGTTATTAGTATATTCTTCATAAAGAGAAATGACATAACAGTCATATTTTACGCTCCAGTAATGAAACAGTAGTAAAGTTGAGAGAAAGCCTTGTAGAAACTACACGTTTCGGTATGATGGGGATATAAACTGAGAATGTTTTGCATACAAATAATAGAATCTACCTTTTTGTTGAGAAATGAGTGTGTGTAAGCTCCCATCATAGAAAATTTTATTTGAACAATATGTTCTCAGCAATGTTCCCTAGTTTAGAGACGACGTGTCGTACTACATGTCGTGTTTCATAGAAAATAAGATAAAATTTCATGGTCCATGGAGAGAGTCTTGTCGGATATATGTAGCTATGAACTCTGTAAGAAAGTAAAATGGCTTAAGTGATGATGTTTACTACCCCATCTTGCACATATTATCTAATGAATTTATTATGATGTACGAATATAGGACTTATGAATGTATATAATGTGTATTAGTTGCGCAACTTGTATTAGTAGCCTTCCCGATTTCTCTCTTTCTTAACCAAGCGACAACGTGGGCCATTTAATGGTGTTTAAGCCGAATGCGAGCAAACATAATGCCTTTTTGTTCTACTTATGTGCTCAACCGTTTGAATTTTATTTCTACTTTGTACAAACACATACACACAAATACCCTTTCCTTGCTTTCGCCAAGTGTACACTGCTTTATGTTTTAAGATCTCAACTGGAAACTCTGAGAATTACTCCAGTAAACAATGAATGAATATTGTATGAATATAGCATACCACACATATGGATATTATGATACCCGTATTTACTCACTGTGATTACGTATGTGTGGGTGGATACCTCCCCGCAGCAAAGATAACATTACATCCTCTTAAGAAACACCTCCAAAGTTGACACTTTTAAAGCTATAGAGCTTCAAAGCAAGAAACATTAATTCGGTGTGTAATATGTATGTATGTATGTAATATCATTGGTTGAGCTTTCTGCAAAAAAGTCACAAAAGGTAAAAACCAGGGAAATGCTTGTTTTAAGCGTATACTACTGTGTATACATAAAAGGCACTAGTTCCTATTCCATAACCTATTTACCTTGTCTTCACTAATTCAAAATAATGGAAAAGTAAAGGGAGAGAATAATAATGCAGGTTTGGCTACTAATATAAAAATACTAAAAACTTTTCGACAATCCGTTTTTTCTACAGTTCTTGTTCTACAATAATTTTTTAGCGAGCCAGAGATTGCTACTCTGCCATCATATTAAGTGACTTTTATTGGCAATAAAGATTTTTGGGAAAAAATACCATGTTCTCTAGACAGACTTTTTTCACATGGTATTAACATACTTTCATGTCATAACAACTACTTGTTTTATTAGTAGGACATACCAACTAGGATATAGAATGCGGGAGAGCTTATCATAATTGCCTAATGCTATATGGTAAGTATGTACATTCATTGGCGAAGAAGCTATGGATTATGAGACAAAATCAGAAAAGATGACCTGAATAATCTAATATTATATTTTATCTCCAATGTTCCGAGTTTCACTTCTTTATTTCTAGTACGCTCGAAGAATTGTGGATATTACATTACAAATTTTTCAAATTACAAATCGATATTATAATGTATGAAGATTGATCGTACATGAATATATGTATATTGTCGTAAATATGCCCGTTACATCATAATATTAATATTGTCAACCATCTTGTGAATTTGTCAAGCACCTGTCCGCTTTTAAGTAATAAGATTTCGGGATTTGAAGTGATAAAGCATGTCAACTTTGTGCTTGAGTCCACCACTTGATATATCTCAGTAAGGAGACAGGACGCGAAATTGGACAGGTTAAGCATCCCATTCCCAATATAGGTAATAATGTTTAAAAAATGAAAAATAGCCTATTACCGTTACCACCACACAACTAATATAACTACCTACTGACACAAAGAAAATTTACCGCTTATGGTTAGACAACCATACATTTTTTCTTGGGTTAATGCATTTTGGAAAGTAATGAGAAAGAGACAAACAAGATCAAGATGTGATGTAAGTCATCATCATTTGAAACGAATCAAGCTTTAAAAAAAAGTACATGAATTTTTCCCTTCCATTTTAAAACCTTGCCGTATCTTTCCCTCAATCTTTAACTTAATAGAACTGCTTTTAGCTTGTGTTGTTTGAATGCATGTATCTGGTAAAGCAACAAACCATAAAAAACTGTATGAAATGTCGATTTTGTATACGAGAGTTGTCCTAACGAGTGAAGTCACAGTCCTACAAAAATTGTACTTTTTCATGCTTCTTTTGCCCCTTAAGTACAAGCGACACTGTAAAAAGAAGTATGATGCTGACACGTACTTTTCTTAACATATTAATTTTAAAACTATATCAGTGTGCATCATCATATCATCATTCTTATCTATTCCTAAAAGATTGAGTGTCGGTAAAAGATACTCAGCATGAAACTGTACCGTCACACACATTTTGATACCTACTTTTTTCATGTCCTTTTTGCTCTCATTTACTTCAATTTGTCCTGCTGGTGTACAATAACAAAAACATTCGCACAACCGGGGTTGCATGAGCGTTAACGTAAACGTGGAAATGGCAACAAAAAGTAAAACAAAACTGTTTTCTTATTCTTTGACAGCCGAAAAAATGGGATGCAGCACAGATACACAATTTTTTCCTTTAGCTTATTTAGTTTATGATGATCCTAATGATTCCGCTTCAGATTTTTTTCCTTGTGTACGCAGAGGAGGGCTCAAAACAAGAGCGTCATGACTGTTGATGGCATGACTATGGAAGACATTGAACAAAACCGACTCATGAGTCATAAATTACACCGATTCACGTACTAGCTCTCTATACAATTTTCATTCTGCTTATATGATTATAATGGTCGACAAAAGCACGAACAAAATATTTCATCATTATCCTCATAACGCTGTAACTCTTGATAGGTAGTAATATCATTGTTTAAAAAAATGTGTGCCGTTTCCTTCCCCAAAGTCGTTTTCCTTTCGTATAGAGTATACCATTAACAACACAAATCACAAATAATAAGTTACTCAAGAATGGGTAAATGATATGATCAAAAAATTGACGAGAGATGACATTAACGGCAAAATCCCTCCCAATAATACTTTAAAGTAGCAATGTAACGGATAACGGGCATATATTTTTTTGTTATTGCCAGCTGCATTTGAATTTCATCTTAAAATAATGCAATTAACTGTCTTCAAAACGCTAACCTTGTAGACAATTAGACAATCATTGTATTATTTTTAAACGAAAATCTGAGTTATTTTAATGCGATAAAATCCAACGTAGAGCTAAAATGCACAATCCAATTTCCCAGTTGAAACCTGTGGAGAAACCAGCTTCATCTAGTTGTCCTTTCTGTCCTTTGCTACCAGTTGTGTTACTAATAAAATTTTAATGACTTGTAGGCATACATAACTATAGTCAGTCGGATTAAGTATAAATACAACAATTATATACCTATAAAGGGTCTCGTCAATATATATCTTGCCGTTAGGAAATAAAGTGAATGAACATTCCTGTAAATTATAAATATGCAATCCTGATAGCAGTTTGTTAAAGAAACTAGGACAATAAAAGTAGCCAGAGATGGTACTATTTTACAGGGTATACAACATAAGCTATAAATATTCCAAATTTTTACTATCAGCAAGCATGCACTTACAATGGACCACAATAGCATTAAATCCTTTTCATCAGAATCTGCATTATCAGCAGGAAGAGAAAACCGCATGATAAGCTGAGTGCATGCTTATAAGTACAAGTACAAAAACGTCATCTCAGGTTTATAATAATAATATATAAATAATGAATGTCACACCGAACTCGTCATCGTCATATAATCATGTTCATGACGATCATGATCTGCAAGCGAAGCTCATGTCTTTTGCCTTCTTTTGTGATAATAATTATTATAATACCAATAATATATGGATAGTCGTGTCAAGATAGCATCTCACGTGCGTGTACCTGCCAAAAATGATGAGGTTCTTTTTCTTCTGCCAAATAAAATAGGAGAAAAAAATAACGTTCTTTTCATCCTCACCTTTCTTTTCTTCGCCATTGATAATAACGGGAAAATCAGGCTAACCACAGCAAGCATGCATGCCTCAGAAGACGTCGACTATAAAAACAACTTGACTGGCTGACTGAGCAAACTAAGTAAACACAGCAGTCTTCGTCGGATCGTCGTCTTCATCAAATCATCATGAATGTTTAGTTGTATTTATGAATTTAAGAAGATGAGGTGTAGCACTGTGGATATTTCAAAAAAAACCATGCATACATGTTACGCTGTGCTCCTTTTCGTGCAAGAATCCAAGCATACTTTTAAACTCGGTTTATGCAGTGTCTCTTTGAATTTTTCATAATGCATCGGAAGCGGGTTTTTAACATATCTTTTTGAAGTACGTCGGGTTTTACATTTGATCAGTATTATATTACTGCAAATTGAGCTATACAATAGAACTAATAGAACACACTATATATTGATTTATGCAAGGGGCCGCAGACGTCTATGACATCTTAACCTTTCGCAAGTTACTTGAGAATATAGTTAACAAAGAGTTCAACACATTCTGACATTTTATACGGGAATATGTATTATGCATAAACTTGTATTGGTCTTATTTCTGTAGACATCATCGTCAGTATCAGCTTTCTTGCAAAGATAAGTAGCATTTCTTTACTGAATATTCTGTAGAAAAGAGAATAATCTTGGTAAATGCTGTAGAAAATGAATTAAGACAAATGTTAGTTGTAAAAGATATGTATTTGTCATACTGAGTCATTACGCATTACACCACTATTAAAGCTGCCGACATTTGCATTTAATTAGTGCGATAATTTTAAGCAGGTAAGAAAATGGCACAACAACTTTCGTAAAATAGCGTCTGTTTGACTTGAATTTAATCTCAACTTTGGAGTTTTCAAGTTTTACTCAATTTCAGTAGGAGCAATAAAATGTACAAAGTTTTTCAACTTTCTCAACATGCAAACACACAAGACCAAGAGTGTTCCTTGGTGGTGTACATCTGTTGCCTCAACGCAATATTCGTAGCTTCTTCGTCAACTTTGTCCTCAACACTTAGTTTAAGGTACAACTTAAGATTTTCTTCTTGAAATTGAGCATGCAAACTTTATTGTTACGTGTGTTGAAGAGAACTAGTGATAGTACACATATCCTAAGAGAAAATCATGTATGCAATATACATATACAGAAGGCCATTGAAATAAAGAAATGAGTCGGCTCTATTATGACTCTCTTGTGGTAGCGGAGAGTGATTTTGACAATTCCTTCGAAACCAACTCATCTTTTCATCTTGGCTTTTTCTTATGAAAGGATAAGCACACGTACAACTCTGAGGCAATATGGCAACCCTAAGCATAAGAGCTTCAGTTCACTAATATCTTAACTCCGAGTTGCTTCTGATGATGTTGACCCAACCCATTCTAAGTAATACACAGTGTAGGTTTGAGCTCACTCTTGGCTCACATCTCTTTTATATCTTAATGTATACATTCTTTGCAATATACCCAACCTCTTTTCTCTTCTTTAGCAAAGCACACTCATTCTAAACTATCTTGCTTTCTTGTATATTTACGCATATTTTTCTGTCTTTTTTATTCTAAAAAGGGCCACTTTGCCCTCCCTTTTATCTACCCCGACAAACCCGAGTCCAATCCATTACTGCAGTAGTACATTTACTATTCAGACAAATTAAGAAAACCCTTGGTTACGTAATAACAGGGTAAGCTATTCATCTATTCATGTCATTTAAATGTGACTATACGCAATACGCATACTTACGTCCCTTTCATCTTTTCCACCCATTGTAATGAGCTAAACTTTAGTAGATTCATACTGTAATTGATCCACTTGCTCTTTATCTTTAGAGAGTTCACGGCATGGCATTCTAGCACACTGGCATTAGAAATATAAAAGCAAATAAGTTTTGCAGCTCTTATTACCCTTTCATTCTTTACTTTAGTTGCTCAAAAGACCAAGTTGCTGTTTATCTTCGTATAATAGCAAAACTTAGAGAAAACGCTTATAATATAGTCTCGTTTTTGTATTGACGTCGTAAACTTAGCTATGTCGAGTTGACTTCTCTTGTCTTTTTTGCGTTCTTTGTCCTACTGTATCATAATAATCCTAATGTCCACAAGAAAATGTCAGCAACCTAAAGGCATCTACTGAGTTTTGCACTACACGTGCAGTTCATGTATTGGAAAATATACGTGAACACCCAACATGTTGTCCTTTCGAACTCCTCAGGTAACTACCTTTAAACCATTCAGTCCGTGGCTGTGGAACCATGAAATGGAAAATACAAAGGTAAAAAATAGAACAATATAATGGATGTATGTATTAGGCATGCTTTGTAGCTGCCCTATTTCCACTGAGTGAGCACATAGAGAAGAAAGAATCCGAGTTTCTTTTGTCCTTCACACTTGTGCATACTGTAGATTTCTTTTTTTCGGTTTTTTGTCTTCTTAAAAGAAACATCAAACTAGATGTATTCAGAGAAATGCAGAGAGCAGCAATATTTGAACGGTTACTGGAGTTGGGAAGCTCTTTACATTCCATGTATACTTTATGTTGATGAGACGTCACAGAAACAAGCAGCAGAGACTAAATGATCAGCTAGGAACATGATTACATACAAGTACGCTAAAAGGGGCATGGCCGCAGTTATCCAAAACAGCAGCATACACGGTACAAATTGACAATGGATAAACAGCAGAAGAACTAATAACAATAGGTAATATCCGTAACACCATAACCGAATTGCAGTATTGTAACTACAAAGCGTATTTAATGCAAACTGACAGTCGTGCTTTAAAATTAGTACAGTAATTGCATCTTTTTTTACAAGGTCCAAGTAAGATAGTTTTTAAAAAACTCTTTACGCTACCCTATCTGAGAAAAATGCAATGAAAATCAAATTGGAAAGTTAAAAAATACGTAAATTATGCATATCAGGCATGAATTTTTGTTACATAATTTCGTCAAATCTATTTAAGTATGCAAAAATGTAATCCTTACTCAAAATTGTGTGGAAAGAAACGTGTGTGTGTGCCCTTCAGTAGTTATACATAAGAGTTGGTAGTAAATAGAGGCATAAAACATTACTCCCTATTTACAATAAAGCTGGCTAGCTATACATTTCTATCAAGCATTTCCTTTATTTCGATCTCCTAAGCTGAACAGAAACAAATTATTGGCTTGTCCCAAACATTTCTTAAGGTTGCATTCGTCCAGGCTGTCAGTCGTTTTGCTGTTTGGGTGAAAAGAAGCTATCCAAATAGAAGACAAGGAAGTAACAATAAAATGTTTATTTTATTACTTGGTTTTACGGTACACAGTAAGCAGCCTTGGTTTTCAAACCACTTTGCACCATTTACTCAAGCCCCCTAAATTTTTTGGCTTTGAGTTTTTGCTGCAAATGGTAAATGTTTGGATGGCAAACTCATGTGGCGTGAGTCTGCCCAAGTGTCCTCCTCCATAAGAGTAAAAATGAATGACATGTTCATACATGCATGCCTTCAACTGATGCATGCACGCAAGATGCAAGTCTTGCAGTTTGCTTCATTTGGCTTTCTCACTGAAGCAAAATAGAGCAATCAAGAAGAACGACTTGATCCTGGCGAGGGAGCAGCAGCACAAGACGTTACTTTATAAAATATAACTAAGGTCTCTCTCTGGCAATGAGTAATTTATACATATATATTTACACAACGATTATATGTACATCTGTGGCCATGTATGTATTCACCTTTTCCCTTCATTTCTTCCTTCCTGATTTTTACTCCTTGGGCCCCCTTTGTTACCACAACTCTGTTGAAGCTGTAATCATAAATAAGGTGGATTTGTATACATTCTGACTTCATTCCTTTTGTACACAATTGCAGAATCATTCAGACTCCTACACAGAATCTAGCTTCCATAGCATTATTTGCCTTTATGCTTCTTGACTACTTGATTCTTGTAAAAGCAGAAATTGCGTCCTTCTCTTTTTCATCTACTTTACTGACCATTGGCTAGCCTATGCGTTTCATGATAAAAACATATAAACTACACAAAGAAAATGTAAAAAAAAAGAGAATGGAAAGGACTGGGACTTTCTTGCAACATCTTTTTTTCTTCTTTTGAAATGTCCAGAAATTCTAGTAAAGTTTACTCTCCCCTGTCTGACCCCACCAAATGAAAAAAATGAGGAAAAATTAGACGTCCAACTTTTGACTGGATTCGTTCATAAAACGTAACAAAGTTATACCTACTACTATATTCCTACCGAGCAGTCTAGAATCGTTACAAACAGTAGTGGCGGATGGGGAGATTGAATTGAAAGGTTTGAGAAAAATGAGCACAGTTATACTATTTCCGTGACAGTTGCAGTTCTACAGAAAATGCATGTATTCCAATACAATGAAATTCCGTCAGGGAATTGTGGCTTGGTGCTCAACCAACTGGACATGAAGACGCTGTAATTTAGAAACACTGTCTCCAAACGGCCAACGTTATTTCTCCATGTTTCGCTTAAAAAATCAGGAATTTCCGAAACGCAATGTATTGCTAACTGTTTAAAACCTCAAATCAATTAGATGTTCCCATAAATGCTACTAAAACCCAAAACCTACGCTGAAAATCTAAAATTTTCATCTTGAGCTCTAAATTCAATAATGAGTTATGTAAAAATTTGCTAGCTTAGCCCATTTCAGAGAAAGGATCGTAACTTTGAACGCTATGCATATTGAAATGGCTTGAGAACCAGTACAATACAATACACAAAGTGGTGTTGTCTGCTTCTCCAACTTTCAGCTTCGTTTAAAAAATATTTAAATTCAGGGAAGAAAAGGAGAGTGAAAAACTGTGTAACGGAAGAAACATGAATTGAATAAAGTAGTGAGAATAGCAATGAATATAAATATCATCGTGTGACTCGCTATTTATGTGTATCTCTCCCCATTTCTCCTTGTAAAGCGTCTCTCTCTCTGTTGCTTGAGAGCTCCAACACCCACTTTCACTGCAAAAGAGAAAAGGGAAAGACTGTTTTACTTGAACTTTTCAGAGTGAAAAGTATTTTACTATGGCAAGCACAGGCTGTAGCAGTACCACCTCTTTTCTCTTCAGTGAAGCTGAAAATTATGAGACAGTTGGAAAAAAGGAACGTAAATCCCTTGACCAGTGAAACGTACATAAGGTGTAAAGTGTAATTTTTTTTCCTCTTCCCTGCTTGAACCACTTCAAAAAAGGGTCACTTGCCCGACATCTTATTCCGGCTTTCAAGTAGAGTTCAAGCACTGACAGTTGTAGATCTACTACTGAATTCTTCCATACGACAGTACGTCCACCGTTCCCTCCTTTGTGCATGTACCTATATAACACGTAGGTATATACGTGTGTGTGCTAAACATGATAAGAAACAAGACATCCACCGCATCACCACAAAAACCCTATCAAAGCTCTCCAGTTCACACATTTCTTTATGGAAATGGAAAAATAGCAAGTCTGCCTCTTTTCTATTACATTTCCACACTCAACCTACTAAAATGAAATAGTGACGCGCCACTCATATGAGGAGGAAGCAGCAATACCACACCAAAACTACAAAGAAGTGGTAAAATGCTTAAAACTTGGAAACTTGCTAAACCTCTTAAGCTCATTGAGTTTAGTGTACTAGAAAAGGGAAAAATGCAATGATGCGAGTTCCCCAAATTTGTATGTAAAACTCTTTATCAGTTAGAAAACCAGGTCATCTCAATCGTTATTTTACTATTTATTATACAATTCCTTTCTGTATGCCAATTTTTTTCAGTGCTGTAACAAATCATATGTTGAAATGTACTAAAAAATAAGTTGTTTGTTTTCCCTCCAGTGGACGCAATACTCATCCATAACCAAACCCAACTCGACCAATTCGTATCGTCAAAGGAATTAAAGTCAACAAAAATGTATTGGTTTGAAAAGATGTGGTAGAAAAGTCAATAAAAAACTTGACCATATTTAGAAACAATTGTTGGAAATGAAAGTCAAGCGAAAGAGTAAACCTTGCCCCTCTTCGGTCATACACTAATCTAAAACAGAGAAAGCTTGTAAAAAGCAAGGTAGACAACTAAAACAACTTACAAATGCTACATTTTTCGGATGTACTAGGATCACATCACGCTAGTATCTCTTTCTCTCTATCTGACTTTAAGTTGTATAAATTTTTAACTTCTGAACTACAAGTAAATACGGTGTCTATCTATTTTATGTATTGAGAAATACCTACATACCTATGTACCTTTGTGGCTATATAATCACTCCAAACTTTTGCAAGTGTAATATTGCCATATAGGCCAGTATTATTGGTACCGCAAAAACACTACCAACTTGTATCCCTCAGGGAAGAAAAGGGATGAGTTAAGTGTTATGCAATAAAACAGTGGAAAAAGAAAAAGTGGGTTTGTCCATTCCGTTTTTTTTTCTTCCCCTGAGCAGTTCCCTCATTTGACAGCAGCAGACAAGTAAACTTAACCCTTCTCAAGTACAAGTGGTTTCTCAACATGTGATCCTTAGTGATACCAAAGCTCAGGGATTTAATGCAGTGACGGAAACACAGTATGAAAAGAAAATATATATATTCTATAGAGTACTGCCAAGACCAATGTAAAATCTTACTAAAACTTTATATTGGGCATCTATGCGTCCTAAAATTTATGTACATAACCTTGTGTATGTATATTACATACGTATGAGTTTTAGAAGAAGTGAAGAAATTTGTTCCTTTGCACTTTCCACGAAACTTTTCACCCCGAGCGAAAATAAAGCAGAGAACATCTGAAACCAACATCCCAAAACACATATGGGAATGGCAGGGAAAGAGCAGTAAGCGTTTTACATGCTGCCTTGTTATTTCAGGCAAATCTATTCTGGGCGTCTTAACTTCCATTCCACTTCTGTATACAGTTGCTCATCAAACACATTCACTTTTACACTTTTCCTGTCATTTGCTATTTTTGCTCGTATGCATATTTATGTAGGAGAGGCACCCAGCAGTTTTCCATTATAAAAGACATATGACGTCGGGAAACAGTTTCTTTTCTGCGAGAGAGTATGCTTTTGGGAGAAGAGAGCAGTGAAGAGTTATTTTTTTGCAGTAGCATATTTTTCAAAGGTCCATTTTCTCAAGAGAAAGACAAGGATAACGGTAGCACATATTGTTGCGGAAGAAATGCATAACAATATCATGCATATTCCGCAACGCTTATATACTTTCCTGTAAAAAAGAGAGAGAGAAAGGATCTTACAATCACCACTGCCACTTGCAAACCCCTGGCTAACTCAATACAGTCACTTTTCTGGGTGAGCTTATTGACGAAGTCAAGTGTGTGTGAGAGAGAGAGAGAGAAAGCCAAACTCTCCAACGCAAACCTAAATAGCTACAACCGCTACCATCACGTTTTCCTGAATGTTGCCTTCATTTAGAATTTTCTTTCAAAACTATTGCCACTACTGTTCCGTTGTTACTGTTACACAATTTCTGGTTGCTTTTATATGCCACTTGTACTGTTGTTACTGTTTCAGCTTGCTACGGGGAAAACTGCTATATTACACTGTACACATACTTTCTCAACTGGGGAAAGTTAAAGTTGAAACAACTCTCTCTCTCTCTCTTTCACTAAGCATTTTAAAGGATCCAGAAAAACCAAGCCACTTGACTTCGTTAAATAAAAGCAATTTCCTACTTTTGCATAACCAGCCAACTTTACTAACAAAAACTTGCCTCACTCTCTAATATGGAAACAGGAAGAATGGTCTGAATACTTTATTTTATTGTTCTCTGCTCATTTCATAAAATAACACTTATTTTCATGCATACATTTACATACATGCATGAAGGGACAACATACGGTCGACTTTACACAACAGTGAGCGAAACACTGACTTCGTTAAATGCTTCCAGACAGACGTTTTTTTTAGAAACGGAAAATTCCCAACCAACCCAGTATTAATATTTTCGTTTTCCGCATCATCATATTCATCATATTTAAGGTTTCTTCATGTAAAGTGGTGTAACCTAACTAACTCTGTCACTGGATGGGCATTCAGGAATTTTAGGTATACTTTTGCATAGGTACATACTTTTGTTATTTACACAACAGTAACATCTGCCAACAATTTACGATACTACTCGTACAGAAAATAGCTTCTATGCATTAACAAAATACAACTTTCCCATTACTTATCTAACTATAAAATTGAGCAACTCATCATCCCACGAAATTGTATTACATGTTTAGCTCAGATTGGATTGCTCTACATATGCCATTGCGAAGATTACTACAATACTGCTAAAAAAGAGTGATACTTCTTAGGCATTCTACAGTTAGTCATTTTATGGCATGCTATATTTCATACCTTATTCATTTCCTTTCCTCATTACACATTATATTCTTGCTGCTTTTCTTTCACATTTCCGCAATTTGTCATATTTTTTTCTAACAAGTGTACAGATACGTATGCCAGCCCGAGACAGGTCAAAGATTGAATGATCATTCTGTTAGAAGTGGTTTTTGTTACAGAATATCATTTAACGATAAGAAAACACACAAACTTATGGAAAAACTTAGCCGCTTATGTGTAATACTGTGAAAGAAAGAAATAATGAGAAAATATGTATTTATTTGCTCTATAACTATTTGATATAGCATAAAGAAAGGGTACTGGATGCCTTAATGGAGCAAGATTTTTGCGGAGGCATGGAAGTGCCAGAGAATACGAAATACAGAAAGAAAAATGATCGTCTTGGCATCTGATGTCTGCAAAATAGTTTCCACAATTATTATCACAGGGAAAAAGTATACTTTGCTATAATGTTGATTTTTTCCTCCACCTTCGTACATCCAACATTAAGTTTTTTTCCTATATGTATTTGTCATTCAGACGTCAGACTAAAAATTGCAATTCGTTTCTCATGTTTAGGTTTTCATTCTTGTGGTGCTTTCTTAGAAGTAAACCTTGCAAACTGAAGCATTATCATAAGATGTACCATAAGAGCTTGGCATCACGGAAGTATAACATAACACAGGAATGAGTTTTTATTAAATTTTGCTTAAAACAACGTAATTTCTAAGTTTGCTTGTTGTAGATGCGAATATTGTATTTGGCTTCCTTACAAGCAAACATTTGCATTCATATACAACAACAACAAGGGAATTAGTTACTGGTTTATATTTATGTGAGACATTAGCTGTAAATAGTTTCACATTAAATGGTCTTCTTTCCAATGACCGAAATAATAGTTAAATTATTAATGTACGCGTATGCACCCCTTTTCACATTTCTTTTCCAAACTACTACATGGTCAATACCTGACTGAGCACGAGAGTACCATAAAAGTACTCACACGTTGTGTGATATTATGTTAAGTGACTCACTCAGAACGAGGAGGGGATCGGTGAAAGTAAATTTCTGTACATTCGTTGAATTACAAGAGCAAGGTTGACACAAGCTGACAAAGTGCTGTAGACACCAATATGCATGTACAGCACGGAAAAATATGTGCTTTTACAACGACAGACAAGGGGAAGAAAGAGGGTTGTTTTTGGTCATAACATGAGACACCACAACAAACACTCCAGGAACCTAGCACGTAGACTGCTTTATTAACATGATATTAAATTGGTTGGGTTTGTTTTTGGAACTGGTAAGCAATAAGTTCTTGAAAGGAATAGCCACCACTGCCATTACTCTGCCTGTTGTCACCAAGCTTGTCGTTGGTGAGTAGATTTCTGTGGATAAACTATGAGATTCAGATGAAGCAAACAAGACGGGGACCCAAAGAGGGAAGGAAAACAAGGAATTCACTAGAAAAAAAAACTTGACAAAAAGTTGATGAAACCCGGGCTTCCCAACTCTTGTTAGCGGAAAAAGTAATAGTATTTCAAGTGTAGAAGTATCCCTCATTCCTAAAGTACGCCAGTAAACTGAAGATGACTTACTTGGCTAGCGGGCAGGGAGAGAGTGAAGTGAACCAAACTTTGTATGCTTTTCCTTGCGTACATATGGTTCCAATTCTTGTTTGTACGTATGTCCTCTCTCTCTCTCTCTTCTCAATTCATTTCATCGTTAGAGGAAAAATGAAACTTTTTCTCATTCTTTTCAACACCACAACGTGCTTCTACCAAACACCAACAACTTTAGGAGAGGGGGAGAGAAAAAAGGAGAGAAATGCTATGGAAATTGAGTCGTGCAAAGGAGCAGCAGCATCTTTTGTCACTCATTACATATCATCAACTAGCTATCATGACACTCTGATTTAGGATTACTTACAACCATTTCTCTTCCTTTTACTTGTATGTACTTTTTATATACGGTTGTGAACTTACGGTTAGGGTCATTACCTCCTCCGTGCACATCCCTTGCAATCCCTACTCCTCATTCCTTCCAAACTATTCCAAAAAATGAGATTTTGCTTTTCGCCCAACAGTGTAGAAGGAGTGTAGATGCATAATATATAAGAGTATCATTTGGATAAAAGTTGAGGATAAAATGCAAATAGAAAAAAAAAGTTTGGATGACTTCCTCCCTATCGAACTACTACAATTACTTCGATCCCTTGAGCAAATCCTTAAAAAATAATTTTTACAAAGGGAGAACAGAAAACTCTCTAGTCAGAGAACAAATAATAGTGTTCTATTTTTATGATTGTGTCTACGACCATTCATTTATCCAAGCTTGTTTCCACTTCCAAATGTGAAGAGCGAAAGACCAAGCAAATAGTTAAATAAAAGTAATGAATAACAAGGGAGCCTCGACAATTTTTCATGTGTTTTTGTACAAAAACGTAATGTTTTATTGGAGAACGTGGGTTACTTGGGTACATGGATAAAAACGAGAACTAACTCGTCAACTCTTTCTCTCTCCAACCAAAAATTTGTTATTAGTGGTGCACTGGACCAAAGCACTTTTTTCTACTTGGAACTACTTTTTCAAACAAACAACGGATAATGTATGTAGTTAGGATATAACTAGAGAGACAGAGAAAATGTGATTCTTTTCATTTGTAAGAAGTATCAGTAGAATAAAAGTAAGATTAGGCTGAATGAAGAGTAAAGTAAGCAGGAGAGTTTGCTTTTCCCCAAATCATAAATGCATACAGATATAGAAAAAGACATACATAGGACGATTACATAATGTTCCAACTTTTTCTTCCTTCCTTCCTTTATTTTTCTCGATTCCACTCCCTACTCTTCTCTTTCAAAACATTTGGGTTTCAACCGACCCACAGATCAAATGCATCATACCGTGTAGAAGAGGCAAGAGAGAAAGCGATGTAACTACGTAGTGCTTTTTCTCCTATTCCAAAAGTGAGTGAATGAAGTTTAGCCGTGATGGTGGCTCTTCTAGTGGAAGTAAACATACCAATGTTGAATAACTTGAATGGCTAATATTATGACGGTACTTTTTCTCCTCTCTTTTCGTTCCAAAGAATAAAAGGGGGAGCTAGGAAAAAAAGACGTAGTTTGGAAACTCGGACTGTCTATGTGTTTGGAACAATAGTTGTGAAAACTATCTATCTCAATAAAGAGCCCATCTACTTCTACAAATGCAAACCCATAAATGACGATCTTAAGAACGGATATCAGACGGAGAGAGTAAAATCAGTGGAGTCATGAGAACAGTACAGTGTAAGTTTGGAGATGTAATGCGTGTGACTTGTGCACAAACAAATAAGTCACAGATTTTCAACATTTCTCGGAGAAAGCAAAAAAATTATGTGTCTCCTATAAATCCATGCGTAACTTACTGTTAAATAAATCGTATTGGTATGAGTAGCTATAAAGGTTGGCAAGGTATATAGTAAAAACCAGTTTTTGAATCAGGTATGCATATGTACCTATGATGTATTTACCTTGATTTTACTTGTCTTGCTGCTTCCTACTTCCATTTCATTTCCTCTAATATCACGCCATTAAATGTAACCTAAAACTTGAATACATTTTCTATATAGCCGCATACTACACACATTTCATACACGTTAACCAAGTTTTTCCCATTCCTCTTTCAATAAAACGGCAAATGATGTAAAAACAGTGGTGAGCAGTTTGTAAGCAACTATAGGAATCTTGCAAAAGCAGGAGAAAGGCACGAACAGAAAATGAGTTCGGCAAGAGTTGATTATAGTAAAATTCTTCGGCATGCATCTTCTTCCCTTTCATTTCTATCACTTCCTCCATTCTACTTTGCAAGGAACAAATAGTTGCAAACTAAAACTAAAACCGAGTCTAGATTTTGCTAGTGTTTTTATGTAATAATCTACTGCTCTACGTAGACCATGTAAAAACTCTCTTTTAACTTTACTGTCTACTCCAAACTCTCCACCTTATTTAGCAAGAAATATGTATGCATACAAATTCCCTATCAGCAATCCTATCCAATAGCTACTTCGATCCAATTTCTAACCCACATTCCAAAAGCAAACTTTACTGCTTTGTTATACAGGTTAAACAAACGTGTATTTATTGCATGTACTACACTGCTTGCACAAAGATGTACTTGGTAAAATTAAGTATCAAAATCCCTGCCAAAATAAGAAACGAGTTTGAAGTAATAATAGTCCAAGTTGAATGAATAAAACCAAAATACAAAAGAGTACAAAAAGGTAACTAACTATATTATATACATGCACACACATATTGCTCTCAACTAGAACTCAATGTAGTCGTCAACACTTGATTGAGCATGACAAGGCAAAGAAGAAATTGTGTAATTCTTGTGAATTCATATGTGTTTTCTCCTGAGAAGAGGAAACCATGAAACCCAGTAGCACACACACACATATATATATAACCAAGAGTGAAATATATCTTTCCCTGAACTAAAAAGTATAATCTTTGTTAGCATAGATTACAGTTGATAGTTGTAGCTCTTCTACCAATTCCAAAAACTCCGCTACATATTTCCCGTCAAAACTCATAATTCAC
>JAHZNG010003913.1:0-28618 GCA_027744375.1 Orchesellides sinensis | reverse complement strand
CAAACAACCAGGAGCGTTTACGAGTAGGTCAAAGTCAGACACAAATCAGGATGTTGAAATCGATAATCGCAGCAGTAGAGCAGAAAAACTTGCGTGTAACGCCGCTGTAGTGGAGGTCAGCAGCAGCGATTCGGATTCAGACGACTACATGCTCTCGGATGATTCAAATAATGAAGGCTCTGCTGTTTGTCAGCCATACTCTGGTTCCTTTGTTTTAAAGCCAAGGCGACTTTCCATTCCAGATACTAAATGTGAATTATGTAAGAAACGCTTTAAATGTAAAGCTGCTCTGGAGAAGCACCGTTTCATGGACCACAATCAGCGTTCATATGTAAGTTGCCCAACTTGTGGGAAATGGTTTAATGACCACTACACCCTTCTTAGTCACTTCGCCACAGTTCTTGCTTGTAAGCCTGCTTCTGAAAATATTAAACCAGGCGCAGCTCCACTATTCCCATTTGCTCAGAAGGTGCGGGGAAGCAAGTTTTGCTTGTTTAGTAACTGCTTTGAAGTTTTTCAGAACGAGCATTTACTCAGTATTCATTTACAAACGCATGATTCATGGACTTGTGAGTTCTGCATGGAGGAGTTTGACAAAGCAGCAGAGTTGGCTCTGCACGAAATGAAGTTTCATGCTCGGAAATCATCAAAGAAGTTACTCAAGCCAACGCAATTCTTCACCTGCCCACGTTGCTCATATTACTCATACATGGCTCAGGACAGCCCGCAGTATATTACACATTTTATTACTAATCATCTCGGGATCCCAAAAACGCCCACCGCGCTTTCCAGTCCCAACGCTGTCACAAAACAAATCATTCCAAGCATACCAGTTCAGGTGCAGGATTCGCTACAAAATCCTGTGCGAAAGAAACTTTTACCACTACCACCACTTGCAACCATTCCTCACAACAAGCAAAGTATTATTAAACAGGAAAAACCGGAAGATGATTTCACAACGATCTCAAAATGCCCGGAGAAAGTCTACAAGTGTTGTCATTGTAGAAAACAATTCAAGCTCAAATATTACTTTAGAATTCATTTGCAGAAGGTGCACAATGAAGTTCTCGTGGATTAGATTAGTTATTTTAGGTTTTATCATTTATACGCATGCATACGAGAAAATACATATACCTTTTACTTTGTGATTATTAGCATCGTGTAAATGTATTAATTTGGTATTAATTACAAACGTTACCTGCCCATTTATTAAAGTTTAAATGCTGTTATTTGCAAATAAAATACTATCATTATTCATGCATATATCATACCACTGCAACGTATCAAACTTACATATGTGTTTAAAATATGTACGGAAACGACTGGACTGACTGATACTGACTGTAACGAAAATTTTGTAAAGGAAATTGATCTAATGAAATGAGACATAAACCTATTTATTCCAATAAATATTTTATTTGAATCGTAAACTTTGCATAAATTCAAATAGGAAGGATTCATAAATAATACAGATAGGGATTTAGATTGGCTTACAAAAATCTTTCAGCTTTTACAAATCCCATCCGGAATCCGTATTAGGGATCCCAGTTCTTTCACCATTTGTATTTTTGTATTGTGTATACAATCACCATACATTCAATACAATACGAATACTATGTAATATGTAACTACAAATATCCATGCTTGATCAGGAGGACATGTGCTCGTGCATATCAGGTACATCCTAGGTACATATACAAATACCAATACCTATACAATAATTGTATTACAATACAATTCCAAAATAATCTCTAGCTATTGTACAGTCAAGACAGACAGAAGATTCTGCTATGGCTAAATACAGAAGAAAGACATACACAACTCATGTTGAGTCAAAACAATATCTTGTACAGGTGACAGGAGTATCTTCCTGAATAACTGCAGCATATCAGTTATTAACGTTCTAACATTTCTAATCGAATTGATTAAAATTATGGAGAGCATGAACACCCAGTTGTGCAGTTTCTGTTATAAAATTTGCAGAGAAGAAAGTCATACTAAAACTAGTAATAATGCTTTTAGTGAAAAAGAGAAATACAGAGATGTTAGGAAATGTAAAACCCGATTCCTTACGCTGCTAACAAGATATCTGAACTTCAGTAGTCAATCATCAATGATTAATGAATGTTTACCAAATGAAACATTGTCACTGAACATCAAGGCCAAGGTTTGGTTTGAGATTTGCGAAGATTGCTCTAGACTTGGGAATTCCTTTTGTGAGCTGTACTTTAAGTTTGAATGTTTGAAGTTGCGATTGGACTGGAAAGTGAGAAAACTTTGTGACACAATGAAGTGTGCAGATAGAGTTCCATCTCGATCAAAATCGTTCAAAAGTCACTTCTATTCTAATGGTGCTGTTGGAGACAACCCAATCGACCAGTCAGAGAGTTATCGGGGCTACAAGATTGTCAAAGCGCTGAGAAAGACAATCATTAAGAAATGTAATGGGCATACTTGTATTTAGAATTAACGCACGAGCCTCTATTATCATATGCTAATTATTTTGTGAAAACATTTTTACAGGGAAACAGCACGCTAAAGCGACCGGTCCATATATTTTTGTAAAACAGAGTGACCTCACAGAAAAAGTAAAGAATTCTAAGCCAAAATTTGTGAATGATTATGATAATTCGAAGATAAAAACTGCATCAATACCACAAGAAATATCCACTATTGCAAACGAACCTGTTTCACTAAACAATGATTTGCAGATAGCATTAATGATGTCGCTAATGGCTGTCATAAATTTGTCACTACCCGTTGCAAACATTCCCATGACTGACCCAGCTCCGAATTCCGGACTAGCAGAAGACCATGTTTATTTGAATGACTTCAGGTTTGAGGGTATCAGGGCATCTCAAACTGAACAAGAGTCTATCAATGTAATCGAGGGCGCGTCAAAAAATCATGTTGACTGTGAGACAATGCCAATTGATGTAGTTGATAGTCCTGATTGTAATGATGAAAGGATTGAGAATACGCTGGCTGTTAAGAATGACATTTGTAGTGAGTCTCAGCCTCCTCTGGATACTATAGATGAGGAAGAACTAGAGGATGCTGTTAATGAAGATTGTGTTTCCAAACCCAGTTTGGTGCAAAGCCAAGCGGACAGTGTTGAAGAAGGTCCACAAGTAGGTGAGTGGGTTGAAAACATGGAGCAAGGGGTTAGTTTTATATCGGTGCCTGTGACAAAATTAGAAACGGTTGATACTGCTCCTATACCAAAAGAACTTCTTGAGGATCATGAGAACATACAACAGAGCTCTATGTTAGAGATTAGCGAATTTAAAGCAGTAATTAACAACCCTAGTCAAACAGATATGACTGTCACAGAAAACCAGGTGCCACCAGAGCAAGCACGGAAATGTCTTCGATCTTTGTTTAAATGTGAGAAACCAAAGTGCCCAAAAACATTTACAAACCAAGAAAAACTACGTATTCATATGAACAGTCATAGGAAAGAAGCAGAGCTGGAACTCAGTAGCAGCGATGATAATGATGTTGAAAGTGATGTAGAAATTAGTTCAGATTTTGGCGAATCTGAAGAGGTTATTAATGAATACAAAAACCAAAAT
Organism: Orchesellides sinensis; assembly: GCA_027744375.1. Taxonomy (NCBI): domain Eukaryota; kingdom Metazoa; phylum Arthropoda; class Collembola; order Entomobryomorpha; family Orchesellidae; genus Orchesellides; species Orchesellides sinensis. Next base: position 25,043 of record JAHZNG010003913.1, on the reverse strand, counting down.
TCTGAAAGCGGAGGTTGTAATTACTTTGGGACTATTAATGATCTTTCATGCCAAACCAAATCTCCATTAGTAGGCCGTTGTGAATCACCAACAGCAAAAGAATCACATACAAATATTGGCGTTGCAGAACCAACTAAGAAGCCTCGTGGTAGGCCCAGAAAGAAAATGCAGCCAAGTTGTATTACCACTTCCACTATGAAAGCTTTGGTCGGAAAACGATTTGGAAAAAGAGGACGAGGTAGACCTCGTAAAACAAACCAATTGTCACGTCTAAATTTGATCCTTAAATCTAAGGATTTCGTCAGGAAACGGACCCAGGTAATTCCATCGTCAAATCTGAATCATGCATACAAAAAGCCTGGCGTTCGCGAAAGTAGGTCACTGTCTATGCCTTGCAACGTTTGCGAAGTCTGCAATAAAGAATTTAGCTGCAAAGCCGAAGTGGAGAAGCACCGTGTGACTGAACACGGAATTTTTCATTATGTTTATTGCCCCACATGTGGAAAATGGTATCCCGATCATTGCAAAATGTTGCGGCATACTATACAGGTACCTTCGTGTAAACCCTCGGATCCTGAAAAGATTATACCAGGTGCGGCTGCACTATTTCCATTTTCAAGAAAAATTCGGGGTAACAAATTTTGTCCTGAGGAGGGCTGCTACGAAGTTTTTCGCTTTGAAGAATGTCTCAGTATCCATTTGAAGACTCATGGTATTTGGCATTGCAAAATTTGCTTGGAACCTTTTTCTAAAGCGTATGACTTAGCTTTGCATGAGTTGACTAACCATGAGCGGAACAAGAAAGACCAGTTAATGACATTAGATCTTAATAATCAAAAAAAGAAATACTCGTGTCCTCGTTGCTCATTTCTCCCTCAAGACAAATTAGAGCATTATGTAAACCACTTTATAAGTAAGCACCTTAAAATCGTAAAAATGCCAACAAGTAAAACAGTAATGAATCAGTGCCCAATCTGTAAAGACGCCTTAAATCCACGTGGCAATGAAAAGAACATGAGGAATCACATCAAAACTAACCACGACGTGGAGGGTAAAGACCCTAAATCCATTTCAACGTGTCCCAAGTGTAATGTTCCATTTTTGTTGCCTAAACAGTTAACTGCGCACTTAAAAAGGGTTCACAATACTATGCCAACTTTTGAATGTCAACATTGTTCAAAGACTTTCAAAACACCTAGCGATTTGCGAAAACATAAACGAAAATTCCATCAAGATCAAAAGGGTAGCAGTATACCTGGAAGATTTGAATGTCCTTTGTGTCATGAAAGGTTCGAGTTTAAGAAGACCTTGGAAAATCATCAAGAGTGGCATACGCGACATGACAAAGCTCATCAATGTGACATTTGTCAGAAAATTTACAAATCAAAAAACAGTTTACGTTCTCATATTAAAATGATGCATGAGCCTCCAAAGAAAACTCATTGCTGTGAGCAGTGTGGAAAAATATTTAAAGATTCCATAAAACTTCAGCAGCACCATGCTTTCGTTCATACGGATCGCTCAGAATGGAAGTTTGTTTGTCCGGAGGATGGCTGTGGGAGGAGATGTTTTACTAAGCAGAAGCTAACAGAGCATATTAGAACTCACACAAAGGAGAGACCATTCATTTGCGACTTTTGTGGCGTTGCTCACAGGTTAATACAATAATTGTTTATATTTATTCACTCCAGGAAATATATATGATTTAACTTAAATGCTTGATTTTACATTTAGGTATCCTCAATATTTAAGGGCACATATAAAGAAAGTACATGGGACCAATGCCGCAGCTACTTTGCCAGCCAAGCCGTACATAAAGCCTTTCAATCAGGAGAAGAATAAAGACAAAAGCACTGCTGAAACACTTGTTACAAGGGAAGAGTCGGAAGAGGACTAAGATTAGAATTCTTTTAGAATTCAAAAAAAGGAAGCTAATGATAAACCAAACTTACTCCAAAGTAAAAGTATAACGTATAATATATTTTCTCAGACAATCTTTGATTGTTAAAGTCAGGTTAATTAATTGAATAATAATGTTACGTTACGTAATAATAATTTCTGTTTTCTTCATGATTTAATCACATATAACTATTTTCATCAATAACTGTTGTATCCCTTGAGAAATCTACCTGGAACTATGTCCCTTATAGCATCCAACGTTTGAACCTCCACAGTTTTCGACAGATCAATCAGGGCGTAGTCATTAGTGTCCTCATATTGCGCCTTCAGTCCCACTGGTATCATTACCCTAGATAAATAGTCAGCATTCTTGATATCTGCATCATTCTCAGCTACAACAACATGTTGGAAAACACCATTCAAAGACTTGACTTTCTCCCGAACACCCTGAAGACATGCGAAATCAAACGGGTCCTTAAATCCCTTCATGCTGTCAAAGAAAAGGCTATCCGTCTTCACAATCAACTTCTTATACCGTGGCATATAAGCTTTGATGTAGGGTTCAAACAACTCCAACGCCAGGACGGTGTTTGCCATCTCAAACTTTGGGGGCTCTTGTGGAAAGTCAAAATGACTTGTCCAATCCACATTGTAGTACAGAATCGTCCTCTCTTGTCCAGGCAGTCGGAGAAGACCCCCAACACGAGTGGGAGTTGCGTCCACAGCCAAAATCATAACTTCTTCTAGTTTATACGCGGAGGCGTTATCCTCTTTACTACCACCCCTTGACTTTTGACCTAGGGGGTTGGCAGTTCCATTCCCGAGTGACTCATTATTTGGCGTCTTCACTATCTCGATCTCCCTTTTCACTTTCCTGTTTGTCGCTAGCTCATCAAAGAAATCATCAATAACCTTTTGCTGGCTTCCTAAAACAATACATTCATTTTCATATTAATATTATTAATATATTAATATTCATTTCAAATTAATATACGTTAATCTCATAAGTCATTCATACAGTTGACAGTAACAAAATATTTTAAGTGCTTTTTACAATTTCATACCTAATTTAATTGGTTTCTTCCCTGAGTGACCCAACGCTTCCTGCTTTATCGCCTTCGGCTCTGTCTTCTTCAAAAGGTTCTCATTGATCCAACCATACTTTTCGTCAGATTTATTCCTTTGAAAGTGCCGACTACAATTCATCATAAAAATCACATCACTCGCACGCCCACCTTTGACTAGGTCACGAATAGAAGAAGCTTCTGTTGCCATTTTGAAACTTTAACTTGTTGTTTGAAGCTGCAGTTCCATCAAATTCTAGTGCTTTAGTCACACATATAAATTGTTTTATAACAAATCCAGAAACTGTAGGACAAATTACATAAAGGTGTACTGAAGCACAAATCAGGAAAGAATGAATTTGCCGTTCCGTCTGGCTGGTCGTCGGCAAAATATACGAATGCGGTATAGCGGTAATCTTAGATACTTGATGATTGCTTTGCACAAATACATTCACACTTATACGGATGAATATATAGCAAAGTTAGCCAAAGAATCATGCAAAAGCCAATATTTGGATTTTCATCCAACATTCGATTAAAATAAATAATTTAATAATTTATATGCAAAAATGCATGAATAATCGAATTTGTATTCTGAATACATACATATGCGATCACCAAATCATTCACCACCTAACTGAACTTTAACTTGTATCACGCGCAAATTCTTATCTAACTAACAATGCAATATTTGCAAAACCGTTTATAGATTATAGTCATTATAGATATGCACTTCGCAAGGGTTCCCCGTGAAGATACAAAGGAATTGGAAATTATGGAGTATAAAAATGTACAAAAAGAACGAGAAGAGAACGGGTTAAATGAATGTGAACGCATGTAGGTATATCCTTACTGGATGAATATGAAGCATAGAAAGTAGAGAAGCGGCTTGCGACTTTTGTGAGTGACCAGGAACCAAAGATATTTTCATTACCCATATCATATCCTCAGCTGCATTTGTGGTGTTTTGTTCGAACATACAAATGCAGATAAGGTGATTATATCGTGCTTTATAAGAACTGTTGAAAGTTGAAATGTGTCTTCAAATCTTTTAATTAAAAAGTGTATTTGTATAACGCGACAAAACATTTACAGTGGAGGGGAAGGATGTCTGGAAGACGCTCACTACGATCTCAGGCTAAGAAGCATCGTTATGAAGTACGTAGGTAGTAGGTAGTACGACTAAGTTTTAGATTTAAAGGTATTGGTATGGTGTAGAATTTTTCTAAAATTTGGTGTCTTTTTTATTTTATTGGTAGGGTGGGGATGACAATGCCTACTATCAAAATCAACATGATTTGGCCCAAGCAGTACACGACATGAACATTGGGGGTCACCATAGTGGGACAGGAGCGTGGCAAATGGGAATGGGTCAGTATGCCCATAACATGGATGGCTATCAGTATCATCATTACCAGAGTCACGGAGGAAATTATCATCACAATGGGGACACTCAGCAGATGAAGTTGGAAGGTGACAATGAGCCAGGCCCGAGTACGGGGAGGTCATTAAGGAGTCGTGGAGGTGATGGAGGAAGAGGGCGGAAGGGTGGTGCAGCAGGAGCTGTACCGTCTACGTCGTCAAGCATGGTACCTCCAGCGTCGGGTGGGAGTGGACAGACTATAGAGTCGGAGGGTGAGGATGGGGAGGATGATGATTTGGACAACAGTGGGAGTAAAGGGAAAAAGAGCTCTGGGATGGAAACGACGTTGACTACTGACCAAATGGTTCATAATTGTTTGTATTATTTGCTACTTGCCCAGCATAAGAAGGTTCCGGTGAAGAGGTCTGACTTGATAAAGAACGCGATGAACTCGCAGAATAAGTCTTTTCCGGAGGTGATGAAAAAGTTGGATACGGCTCTGAATGACGTGTTTGGTATGCAACTTGTGAAACTTGAGAAGGGGAAGGATGGAGGGGGACCGGTGGCAGCGGCAGCTGCAACTTTGGATGAGGAAGTGGAGAGAGAAGGGGATACCCAGGGAAGACGGGGGAGAGGAAAGGGGACTAGCTCGGCGGCTAGCTATATATTAATTAGCAAGTTTCCCAGTAGCGTATGTGATTCTGTGACAAAAAGGGATCCGGAAGTGGATAGCAAGAAAACTGTACTCTTTCTCATTTTAACAACAATTTTCATGTTGAATCGACCGATTGATGAAGGTATATAGATGTTATAATTAAACACACAATATTTTTGATTTTAAAATATTAAGATGATGATTGATATTAAATGATGATAATGATTACCATTAATATTGAAATTTCCTTACTCATTCAGTTTAAGTCTGAAACAAGTTGCTGTTTGAAAACCTAACATATGTAAGTAATATACTCCAGTTTCTCATATATAATTATGTGTATTGTTCTTTTGTGAATTTTTAGAAATGATCTGGAAAATTATTTATGATATGAAGCTGAACCAGATTGTTTGTGAGAAGAAAGAAGACCTAAGAAAGTTCTTAAAATCGGTACGATGACTTAATTTTTTGAAATATATTTTTACAGAAATCAATTTGTTTTGCTAATTCAAAAGTTCCTTTCTTATTATTATATTAAGGAATTCGTCTTGCCTGCATATTTAAATATTGAACTGAGTGAGCAACACAATGTTCCAAATGGTCCCAGCCATTCCTCATCCCATGATCATGGGGATCGGGAGCCAGGAGACCACACTGTGGCAAAATACTCGTGGGGACCGAGAGCTCAAAAGGAATATTCAAAAACACACATGCTGAAATTTGTGGCGAGCGTAAGTGCCTGTGCTTATTAGTCTAAATAGCAATAATAAGCATACCTAAAGCGTTTCCTTGATGTGTGTGTTTCATGTTTTGTATCGTGTGTCATTTAAAACTTAACTCTTGTTTTACAGAGATTTCCTGGCAAACAACCTTACGAGTTTACCGTTCAGTACAACATTTTGAAAAAGGAAGGGAAGGTGCGGGATTTAGTTGATGATAGTGATGCGGAGAACTTGGAACCTGCAGATGGGGAGAACGGTTCTGCACTAAACATTCGGAAAAGGACTGGGGGAAGAGGGGAAACGTTTTCCATTGATACTGGAGAAAATACTGAAACTGAAACAGAAGGGGCAGATTAGAAATTTTTGGAGTTTGTTAATGTAATTTTAGTACAAGTTTTTTCTCCTATAATAGTGGTTAGTGATTATGGTGTCCATTTTAAAGATTCTCATTTAAAGCTTTCATTTACTTGAATGTTAAGTTTTTTTTCCGTGAAAGTGATTTTAAAATATCATCAGTTAAGTTTTAGATGTTAACTATAAATTTAGGCAAGTCCAACTATACATTTAGTAATATAAATATTCAACATGGTCTTTCGAGATGGCATGCTTTTAAACAAGTTAGAGTATGGGATTCATAAAGATATGATTTAAAGTAAGATGCTAAGTTTTGTAACACGTAATGACACGTATGGGAAAAAAGTAAAAATAACGTATCATGTATGTATGTTGTATGTTAGTTTAGTGCAGTGACGTTTGTTATGAATTATGAATAGAATACAAAGAAAGCTTTTTAATTATAAGTTCCTCTTTATTGAATTAAATAATTGCAGCATCGATGCATCTCTCGTGACATTTTTATATTTTCTGTTTTTCAAATTGGCGTGCGTATGACTTGGAGAAGACATGATTGTATCTTTTAACATAATAAAGATACCTAACTTTAATTGTATAATGATTTCTTTTTAAGTTGGTAATTGAAACAATTAACGTACTTACTTTACTAATACAGCTTTTGTCAAGTGATAAATTGTCAATGTATCTGGCAAAAAGATAAAGAAACCTACAGATAATTCATCAATCTACTATAAGTATTTAAGAAAGGTACAAAATAATCGATTTCAATTCATTTTGGGATATCAAACTTTTGAAACAAAAAGCTTAAACACATAAAACTCTGGTCATTTATTAATTTATTATCATCTATAAAGTGTTTTTGTTTTATACTAATTATAAGATTCGAAAGCTCAAAGAAGATAGTAAAGCGAACTCAAATACAAATATTTTGAGTTTGAACATTTTCCACACCCCCTAATGGGGTTGTATTATTAGTACTCGTGGAGTTACTTTGTTGATGATTACCTGATACTAAATTGGCAACAATCACAGATATGTCATCATCATCTTCCAAATCTATAGCATCGCAAGTATTGTTACTTGCATTGGTGTCATTATCATTACCGTTACTGAATTGACCATCGTTTGAACTACTATTCGTGTTATAATCACACATGCTTGTATTATCATTCACCTGCTCCTCCTCATCCTCAATTTCTGATATGTGTACAACTCCAACTTCATGACAGTCTTGATTATCATTTGATTCTGAGCAAAAAGCATCAAATTGGAAACGAGGATGAGGAGATGGTGGAGGATTGTAAAATCGATTATTAGTTGGATGAGAAGGTTGAAAATGAAAATTGATGTTGCTCGAGCCAGGTTGATTAAAAGATGGTGGCGGGACAAGGAAATATTCGTCATGATTATTCAAGTCAACAAAAGTAGGACACATAAACGGATCCTGCTGGCGTGTCATAAAAATTGTCGGTTGCAGAGGTGGAGGATGATGAATAGGCATGGTAAATATATGGCTGTTCCCTTGAAACACGTTGGTTGTATCTGGCATTGTAGTAAACTGCTGCGGGGGTGGATCCAAGGTAAATGGACTGCTTTCAGGCTCTATAGTGACTTCTGGAAATAAAGTTTGTTTTGTTACGGTTCACATACTCGTTATAACACACATTGTACGCAACAAAGTAAGGTGGGAAATGGTAGTTTGCTTACCAAAATTTTCTGGAGTTTGAAACTGATGATCAATGAATGGCATAGTAGGCGGTTGTTCCGCTTGGGGTGGAGGAGTAGGCTCGGGAACATTTATTTGATCATACTCGTGGTGGTTTAAATTTCTCAAATTCAAATCAACAGTTTCAGGCTGGGGTGATGGAGTGGGTAGTCGAATCCTTTGTGGGGATGGAGAACAACTTGTTTCTTCAATGGTATTTGGAGATGAGATAGTCTCCGGACTTGAAGGACTTGTTCCATCAAGATTACCGTGACCGTTCGTGCTGGCTTGGGTAAACGAAGCGGCCACCATTGATGCTTGAAATGTTTTGTTGTTTGTAGTATCACCAGAAGTTACTGTAACTGCCTCGTTTTGGTCATCATCATCAGACAAATCTATTACTTCTGGTTCCGAGCTCGTTTTAGGTGGAGTACTTCTTGTCACACGTTTGTATCTTTTAAAACCTCTGCTGCTGGAACCATTAAGAGTTTTCCTCTTAAGATTAAATTGACTGGATGATTTAGCCGATGCCGATGCTGGTCGTGGGCTACTCGTCGTCGTCACTATAGAAGAGGCGGAAGAGGAAGGTGAACTGGGGATAATAGATACTTTAGTAAAACCACCCTTATTCAGGGGAGGACGACCGCGACCTCGCTTAATTGGAGCTGCAACATCACCATGCGATCTCAGACGTATCTCTTGTCCAGATTGAACCGGGACATCTTTCGAGCTTTGTTTCCTCTTTGAACTACGGCCATTTTGATGAGATCCCTGTGCCTGAACAAATTTTTAAAACAGCCTTGTAAGAAGAAGTTAGTGAAAATTCATCACAAGAATATAAATAATAAAATGTATCTCACTTCTAAACGTGGATTTGAAGGGCTTTGAACGAGCTGTTGGTCGATCACAGAGTCTGATGTATTATCCAAATTCGCATTGTTCCTAGGGTCTTTCTTTTGACACTGTGGCAGGATCACTTTTGGAAATGCGCTTGGAAAACCTAAAGCATTAATATATATGTACACGATATAAAAAATTATTTTATCAGGAGTAAAATGAATTTTTATCAAGATGTTTTTACTTTTTCTGAAAAACTCTTTCCGAAACCCTTGCATAATTTCTCTCTCCTCCTCCCCCATTCCATTCGGCCCTTCAAAGATTTTCTGATGAAAGTCCCGTAATCTTGAGGGCACTCTGTCAGCACATTTCATCACACTCCTCATCTTAGTAAGCCTCCAGTCAAGCTGCATTTTAATCTCCTGCATCTTAAAATACAGTTGGCAAAAGGAGTCTATAATGTCATAACATGCACCACAAACCGAAATTTCCAACTTTCTCTCAGTTCCACATTCTGTTGTAGAATTGTTACTTCTTTTGGGAAGGAAGTTTAGCTTTAGATATCTTGTCACAAGTCTTATAAACCTTGAGCTGATTTCTTTGCGACAACGAGCGGTGGAATTGGCATTACTATTGGATGTTACCAATTCTGGTACTGCATTACTATCTATCACAGCCCCTCCATCGTTAGCATTGCCATTGTTATCTCCCCCTCGAATATCTGCTTGAGCACACTCCTTGTAGCAAAAGAGGCAGTGATTTTTTGTGTCAAGTTTTAGAAAGCCTTTAAAACCTTTCTCCTCCACCTCCACATTTTCATGTTCCTTTATCACAGGAAGCTTTGGAGTTTCATTGTCTTTGCTATAGCTCTTTCTGATCCCGTTTTTGTGAGCACCATTTGGCTCACTATTTTTGCAACTTGTGCAAGAGCTGCAAGAGGACGATGATGTAAAGCTTTTAAAATTTTGACGGGACCTTCGACGCGTATGCATTTTGACTTGGCTTAGTTCACACCATTTAAAAATCTTTAAAAAACTGAAGTCTAGCTTTGTAACAAATGTTGCCTTATCACAGGTGTATCAACATATTGAATTGTTATATGTAGTAGCTCATAGCTCTTTCTATGTAAATTATGAACATTGCATATTATTATTTTTTTCTAAACTCTATAATTAGCTGATGAACATTGCACGTGGTATAAGTCTTAACATTGAAATGCACATTTTGTGAATTATAATGGATATAGTTTTATGTATATTAGTTTAATAGTGTTCATAAAACTAAAGATTTTATTTGGTTTGGTCTACTAGGTTAAGGCACAATATAGATATTGGCTCTCTCACAGATAAGATTTTAGTTTACATTTTTTAACCTAGCTACAAAAATTTTACTCGAGAATACACGACAGAAGATAGACTTTACTCGAGTATGGTCTTATACATGTCTTCTTATGTTGTATGTATCTTTCCTCTTTCTTTTCGACGTTCCCTCATTCAACTTACAATTTCCCACACAATATTATCTTCTTATTCACAATATTATAGTTACAATTACAATATGCGCAAGCAAATATAAAACAGAAAATCTCATTCCCTATCACCTATAGTAGTCCTCCTATGAAAAAGAAATACCTATACACAACATGCAACATGTATGCACATGGCTTATTTTATAGGATGGGTAAAATAAGTGTTTTGAGTATCTTTATGCATGTATGACTGGGTTAGTAGTTAGTAGTGGTCAATTGTGTTTTGCTTTATTGATCCCAATTACACTTTGCCATCCACCACCACCACCAGCAATGTATTGTTGTGCATCACCAATATCACCATTCCACACATGAGGACTAGTACGTTAATATTTTCGTTGCCGAAAATACGAATACCAATGCAATATGCAATGTTACAATTTGTACATATATTTGGCGATCATCATTTCAGCATCTACTTTGTTGTGTATAGCTTTGCATGTTAGCATTTGGATATTTTAAGCGAATTAATGATTATTATGGTGGTGTTATGTCTGCATGAAAAGAAATACGGCCCCGTTCGTGGCGTGGGTGTAGTTTGTTTGTTTGTGTTTGAGTTTGGATAAATATTAAATGGTTGCTGGAGATAGATGGAATTGATGCGAGGTGACGTGTACTGACAGTAAGAGCAATGCAAGATTTTTGAATATATTGATTTTGTTTAATGTTTCCTTTTACCGTTCTAACTTTTTTACGAACGGAAATAGAACAGGGAAACGTAATAAACAAGCAGGATTGGAGGGTGCGGTTAGCAAAGAATTAATTAATTTTTAGATTTCACATGTACAAACAAGATATATACACACACATAATATTTGTACCTTGATAAGTTCCCTACTTATACTTTTGCGTAATCATTTTTTTTATAATAATACGAGTTATATATCTTTACGTGTATTAGATAGGGCGCATGGGTATCTGTGGACCTTTTAACATTACCAATAAGCATGGTGAGTTTCTCCGAATCTGCATAGGGAATTTTGATGGAGATTTATTCCTATGTCTGGCTAAAGAAATTATGCAATATATATAGCCCCTCTTATATGTAAAATTAAGCAGTTTTGATGCATCAAAATCATAGAGCATTTAAAATTGAATTTTAAACGAAAACGGAAAGTTTGATGACAAAGGTTATTTGATGATCTCACTCTCAAAACTCCCGTCTCGTCTCCTGTCAATTGTTACTACTTGACCTTTACTTTCCGCCTGATTGTATGATTACGCTTTGTTTAGGAAGCAAGACAGTTGCTTGCTATTGTGTAATCGTGAACTTGTATGTCATTGATTAAATCATTTAAAACTGCACCCGGATCTGATCACACATGGAAATCCGAAGTCCAGTTCTGGTACAAACTCTGCAATGCATGAAGTAATGTGTAAAAGTGAAGCACATCGTATAATAATATTCATTCATGCAAATAAAATTGTACGGTGATTAAACTTTTTTATCATAATGATAACAGATAATCCCCAAATTCTGATTATAAATGAAGAAGGCCAAAGTTAAAGTTCCTTTCTTGTTTTTAATTTCATAAAACAAAACAAATATTAGCAAACAATAGAATTGTACACTTTTATTGACCAACGTTATCAGCATAATAAAAGTAATTAGTCTTTGTACCTTTTAGAATTGTAATAAATAATCATAAGTATCAGTTTTGTGTGGAATGAAATGAATAGGGCTTTCTTTAAAACAAGCGATTTTGCTATGTAATGTACAAAGTGCGCCGTCCGGTCAACCAAACTCAGGTTATGTATTGATGTATTCGCAATTCATACCTATGTACGCCGTCAGTCAGTAACCTTATCCATATAACTGCATATTTTTTGTGGTGATATCATTTCATAAAAACGCCATGCCCAAATGCCCCTCAAAAGTAACACGTTCCAAAAAGTTTTCATCAATTTACGGTTTACATACACAACTCATAGTTTATACAACGTTTACGCTGGAGTCTGGGAATAATATAAGCTTAACTATAATGAATGTTTCTGAAAGCTTTAGATATTTTCATCAAGTTTATTACATAAGGTACATAATTTTTATTGATAATTTTTTGTATACAGGGTCTTTTCTTAATTTGGGGAATATTTATATTTTAAATATCTTCAAATCCAAAATGCACAGATGGGTATTTTCGCATTCAAAATAAAATACATTTCATTAGATTTTATCTGTGACTATCTTTTTTTCCGAAGACACATTCGAAGTAACCCTAACGGGTTTGACAAAAATTTCTTTCCGAGTTTAACAGAGATAGCATAGGGAAACTCGTGGTAACGTCACTTGGATGAAAATCTTTGGTTTCTGTTACCAACGCAGATCTTCGAATAAAATCCGACATGTTCACAGAAAAACAAAAACTTTATAAAACTTAAAAACAAGAAAAGATGAATATGATTTGAAAAACTGCGTTGCTAACCAAAACCAAAGAATCAAATTTTATTCAAGCCATGTTGTAACCACGAGTTTCCCTCTGCTATGTCTGTGTTAAACTTTGAGAGAAATTTTTGTCAGACCCGTTAGGGTTACTTCGGATGTGCCATTTGGAGAAAAATTGGTCACAGATAAAATCTAATGAAATGTATTTTATTTTGAATGCGAAAATACCCATCTGTGCATTTTGGATTTAAAGATATTCAAAATACAAATATTCCCTTAATTGGGCAAAGAGCCTGTATATACAAAAGCTATGATTATGGTTAGCTTAAGCTACTTTGTTATAAGGGTTATGTGACGCATTAAACTAGGTCTTAAAATTTAATGATGATCTCAGTACTGCTGGCAATAAAGTAAAGCAGATTTAATCTTCAATCCTTTCACACTTCATTCCAACGACAACTCTGAAAGAACAAAAAATAATCAAGTTTTTGTAACACACAAATACTTACTATGTCTATTCAAAACTTGTCATTCAGACGGGGTTGGGGTTATCAACAAGAAAAATATATGTCATTCACGAGGTTTTGGTTTTTTGATAAGTCAAACGTTTTCGCTTGTTTTCTTTCGGACTAGAAACTGTCAAATATGCCGATGCCGACAATACGTACTTCTTTACGACATATGGTATTTGATAAGCGAGAAGAATTCTTCATTTATTACTGCACAGTCTTTAATAAGAGATTGTTCATGTCTTTTGTAATTACCGTCGTTTTGATTTATTATTTTTATTCAGTTTCATATGCATACGTTGTAAGGTAATTGATAGCCAAAGTCGTTGGAATAAATCTTTACAACTAAAATACGACTCTCCTAAGAAAATGTATGTGATTGTAGTGCGCAGATAAGAAGATAACTAAAATAATGACAGCAGAATGAGAATGTATATTTTTAGAGTATTTGATGTCGCAAAAAATCATGATGGTGACTTCAGACGACCTCTTATCATCTTATAGTTTTAGCTGACATGTGAACAGAAAACATTTGAGGATCTTTTACATATATGTAGATAGATGAATACATTATACAACAAACTATGACCGAATTGGTTATCCTGACAAGTATTATCATCGCATGGAAGCATGTGACTGCCCTGCATCTTTTATATCATAAATAAGCAAACAAAGTACAGTAACTCATTCGAACAAATCAGTGGATCAAGTCTTAAAAAATTAAAGGGGTTTGACATATTTATAAAATTAAATGATAAAGGAAAGAAGAACCACATTAATCCACACGACCCAACATCTCCTCCACCCTTGTCATTTTTGAAGTGGCTGGTATGTAAAGTTTCTAAAGTTTCCATGGGTTCTGAAATGTGGTTCTTCTAGTTTTGCAGGACAATTTATAGTAGATTAAAAAGCATTTTATGTCTAGACAGGAGGGCAAACGCATTTATTCGATGGACAATAAAATAAGGCTTAATGAGAGAGCTTTGATTTTCTTCGTCGTAAAAGAGTAAAGTCGACATTAGCTTCTCGGCAATATGTTAAAGATCTATTATACACGTCTGTCTGTTCTTCTGGCTATTTGTTTCTTTACTACAATAATAACCCTTCCTAGATCCACTCATGGTATGTTTCTTTTAGACGCGTATGCTTACCTTCCTTTAATAAAATCAGTGAATTTAGATCTTTCTTGAGTTTTATCTTAATGTTTTTTTGCGAATTTCATACAGGCCTGAATTGTTACGTCTGTAATCCTTGTAAAAACGAAAAGGACGGAAAATCTGAACCATGCAAGGTCGACGGCAATTACAAATACCCTGAAATTCTACCTGAGAAAGGGGAAATGTCATGTTTATTTGACTACGGACCAGATAATGGGATACTGAAAAGGTGCCAATGGATCAGAGAAGACCCGGACCTTGGAAAAGTGGATAAAAAGACAAGATGCTTTAAACACCCTTCCGGTAAGGAGTACTGTACCTGTTTCAAGGATGACTGTACAAAGGAGAAACCGGTACCGGATTCGGATGCGGAAGCCATAGGACATACTTCTGGCTCAGTTAACAAAGTTTCTACGTCTTTTGCCGCCCTCACAATCGTGTACCTGGGGATTTTATTGTTAGTTTTGTGATCTCTTCTTACATAAAAATCAATAATGTATGTAAATATTATGTTATACCAAATTCAAAATTCATTGTCACATAAGAAGGTACATAAGAAAGCTGTCCATTCAATAAAAAGCTTGACTACTGAAATGTAAATAAATTGTGCTAAGTTTTCCCATGAATATTTTTATGATTTGTTTGTACACATTACTGTTATATAGTCGAATAAATATTTATGTCTAGTAGTTAATTTCCTAGCTAAAAAGGACAGGCAAAACAGCAAAAAATCATTTACGCATTACATAAGAAATCGGTACAAATCATAGAAAATAGCAGACAGTTTTCCTCAACTTGTGCACGTTTTACTGAGAAGATAGGCCACGGCCAAGAAGATCTCTCGACACAATAACAAAGCCCCACCACATGTAAAGATCACAAAAAAGTTGTATTTTCTCTTCATGTCTCTGACTTTGAGAGTGCAAACAAAAAGTTACCCAACGAGTTTTTTTCCATGATACATAATAACAATCTCATCCATCCATCCCAGATTTTAGTTTTTCCTTTATTGTATAATGCACATAGAAATGCTTTTAGTCTTCAGCACCCAATGCAATTTGTATGAATGACATTTAGACACTATATACTCAAAACCCAGCGCAGACATATCCGCATTCCACTAGAAATGCTGACAGGCTATCCCATGCATCTCAAGAGGTGAATTTGCAAAACGCACAAGAAAGATGACATTGCCTATTATTCAATTTTTCACTACGATACGATAACAATACGCATGCTACTACTAAAACTGAAATGCTAAATAGCAAGTACACAAACAAACACTAATGAAGCTAAAGCTTAGTTTTAGCTAGGAAGAGTTAGGATAAAGCAAACTGGAGCTAAAATGAACAAAGCAAAAGATACATATATCTTTAATGACGCCTAGAGCAATACGCAGGACGCATCATCTGTAATCGCCAATAACCATTGGTATCCCCTGCCAGCTGACGGAATTATGACCTCGGGCTAAAATGTGCGTATCTATATCGTAGGCTTGGGATTAGCTACCCTACCTACAGTTACTAGTAAATGTCATTATCCGTACCAAAGTACTAATGTTAATCATTGTATCGTAAAGCTCATGTTTCAGCATCATCTAATCTACCTACCATGTACAATGGCTGCCTATATGTAAGTATATGGATATCTAATCATAAGTGATGCACCATATTGAAGAAGACAAAGACAATAAAAACGTTTGTTTCCTGTTTTCACCCCCAACCAGCCAAATGCATCTCCTCTAAGCATATACCATAATCTGTTGTACCTTTGCACATGCAATGTACATCCCTTGTTTGCAAAGGCATCCCTCCTCCTACATCCCATCCATAGAACCCAGCTGTTCTACTAGGCATTAGTTTCGATTTAAACAGACAGGGAAGCCACTATAAGCCACATTATCGAGAAGATCAAGACTAAGACGCATGCACAACATAACGTTGTTTCAGCTGTATTTACATTTCCTTTTACATAAGAGTTTTACTATAATCATAAATGTTCAATTTTTATGCACACGTATATATGTATCCTAAACCAATGTTCCGTATAAACGCGCAACGTAGATGATAGCACATTTACGCTAAATCCTTTTTTATGTTGTACATACATTTTCAAGAAGAATTGCAAAACTTTATCATGTCCTTAGTCCTTTCATATGGTACTCGATGATATTAATGCATGCTTCATATACCTATACATAATATACATACATATTTAAAATGCAATTCAATACATTAAACAGCGATTTATGCATGAACATGGTAAGCAGAGGAGACAGGAAGACAAGGTCTAAGAGAAAGACATTATGACATGTGCATGGCATGAACTACATAACATAACCACAACTCAATGTGGCACACACATTCACACACATAATATTCACTTTACGCACAATTTTTACCTATTCGAAAAGAAAAGGATAACTCATACATAAAGTACATCCACCAATTTAGAAGGCAATCAACTTAAACTCATATACTTGATCTGCATCCATCACCTTTTGTGTTTCAATTTCAAAAGAAAGGTGTTTGTGAGTGTGTACACTGTAGTGTCTTTTGCTCTTGTACTTCTGTATTAAACACCTTTTTTTGTGAAAATCAATAATACCTGAAAAATATACAATGGAAAAATAGGGAAAACGTCAAAAAACGAGCAAAAGCACTCTACTCTGTTATGTTCGTGCCGCGTGCCATATGCCGTCTTGTCCATATAAGAAACCCAGACTTAACCTTCTATCTATTCCGCATAAAATGTGTACCTAAAGGTATGTACCTATCTATGTGCCTTCTAAATATATCGTGTTTCTGGTCACTCGCACTCCAAACAAAAGCCCTAATACTTTGCCTATTATAAAAACGTTATAAGCTGCCGTCGTCAGTCTGTCCAGCAGCTGAAAAGAGTGTTTAGTGAGATCGAGGTCGTTTGGGATTGGGAATATTTTAGGTAGGTCTTATGTATATGCATAAAAGTCATGTACCTAACGTAAAATCCTAAATCCTAACATCTCTCATATACTCCTTCAATAACAATTTGTGCATATAAGAATTTGCCCTATCTGTATTCAGTCATAGACACAAAAAAGGATATACCTAAATTCAACAAAACAACCCACACGCTCATATCATAAAATACACAATTTTTTTTCTTTCTTAGCAATTTCTCGTCTTCTGATTTGTCACAGGGAAAGAACACGCCTGCGAAGCAAAACGACAAGAAGAGGATCATAAAATTATAGTTAGTTAAAAACACTCTGTACATGTGTATATGTTTATTTACTGCTAACCAAACTGACTATCAACATCTTCTATACATCACCCATAATCTTCTCTAGGTTTCTGTGAACTACTACACAATTTAAAAGAAGAGTAATAAACTATATTCAATTCGTCTTATCTGTCTTTCGCTCGTGGCGTATATTCCGTAAAATATTCATTTAACAAATAACATCCTGAATATTCGTATACAAGTTTTGTTCTGTGTGTGTGCCTTATGCTGCGTGTTTGTCCGGCGGAGCTCTGCTGATAAGACAGTTATAGTTATCCATATCAAAAGGAGCAATATATATTGACGAGCTTGCTTTTTAATCCAATCCATTGATTCATCAGCATAATTAAGACAAATATTTTTGTTTTAATACACATACATAGTGTTCATACATATATTTGCCATTTATAGACAAGACAGAGAGACATACTAATTTTTTAACTTTGTTTTACTATCATCAGCAAAATAATAATCCGCCTCCTATGTGGTTAGTGCGCAGTGAAAAACTGCTTCTGTAAAAAATATCCTGTTATCGCATCGTCTTGCCTTTCTCTCGCAATTGTGGCTGAGTGATCATTTGCAATCCAGCTCTCGTCCTGGAAGCATAATTTGCCATTGCATATAATAAAACTAAAAAATACAAGTCGTTCGTAAAGAAAAATAGCGCACATGCAGGTTTAGTGTCAATAAAACAATTAAAACAATTTACACATGCCTTTATACCAGGCAGGAGAATAGAGCGTTTTCATTCTTTTATTAAGGTTCCTTATAAATGTAATTGTACAAGATTGCACAAACTAGGGAAGTTGTTGAATTGCAGTTGAGTGTGAAAGGAAGAGCAGAATTAAAGACTTTTTAAACAAGAAAAGTGAGTCACACGAGCAAAATAAAGATTCTATTCAATGAAAGAAAGTAAATTGCAACTATGCATAAATAAATTGGTTTATAGTTGATAGTGCCGAAAGCTAAATTTGCACCAGTGACTCTTGAAGTGCTAAAGATAATTAAAGTGGACGGACGGTCATACTGATTAAAAATCTTACATCATCCTCAGTGGTCACACTGAGTTGATGGAGTGAAGAAGTAATCAACATTTGTTGTGTTCTTCGCATCTTGTAAAGAGACTACAAGTCTGGAACACGCATTTTTATCTTCAATCTCAGTCAGTCAGTCAGGTTTTTCCCTGGAAAGTGTACGCATCTCTGTTTGAGCTCAAGTCAAAAGAAGATGTAGTCTTGTGTTATTGCTTTTTTACACGTGAGACCAATAATCACTGCAACAACAAACTTAGTGTGAAAGACCTCTTGAAGAAACTTCTTGATTTTGAAGACGAACAAAGGAAGGGAGCGATAAGGGGAAACCATAAAAACTCAACTAAAAAGAAGTAAGTTACACTTTTTATCTTGTATCTATTGTGTTTGCTATGTACATATATATATATTATGTTTTTATGGATTTCTTCGTACATAATGCCACCACCACCAGCGGCATTAAGTAAGGATTTAGATTACTCAATGAACACAAAAAATGAGAAAGATATTTTATGGATGCGTATGTGTGTGTATTCTTAGGAGTTTTCTTGTTGTGCGCAAAAGGGTTAAATCAAAACAGATTTTAGATAGATGCATCAGATAAAAATGAATCCCATTCTTTTTTATAGTAGAGCAAAAAAAAGAAGCTATGAATATCTGTATTAATATTGTGAATAAAAGAGTCTTAAGTTTGAAATCATCCTGGTATGATAAAGAAGATGCTACACGTATTACATTACAGTAAAGTTTCTTCAAAAGATTTTTTAGAGGTTTAGGAACTTACAAGTGTATTATTACGCAATCTGCAGTCTTCTAATAGATACAGTTTTTATGCTTAATGTAATCATGACGCATGACGAAGATTTTTTTATTTACGCACACACATGCGTGCATTTTTATATTTATTCTCCGTGAAATGCAGGGTTTTATTTGATGTTAGGAGCTTCCGAAGTAAGCGCGGAGAGGAAATCATTATAAGACTAGTCTACTTCCGTTCCACTACTTTTAGTTGCACAGCAGCGTTTTAGTAAACATACAGTGTTTATTACTCAGTAAAGTACTAAAAATAGATTTTAAAATATTTGCTTAAATTTCTGGAAAAGCGAGCCAGGTATTTACAAGGTGAACTATTGCGATAACCTCAACTAACAACTAAAGCAGACTTATTGCAAATAAAGATTTTCCTCATCGGCACACGCAATACAATATTCTTATCGTGAGAGAAATCTTTTTTACCAGATTGGTTTTGTAACGCCTATTTATTCAATTAAGTTTAGTAGGAACTTGCGTTTTGACGTGGGTAATACTGCTGAAACTACTGACAGATATTTTACTAAATGGGTATTTTGGCACATGAATTACAACAAACGTTAACTTTCCCACGAGTATTGCAAAGCTCGATCTAGAGTTTAGCACGAGAGTCATTATTGCTGTCTACAGTTGACCAATGTGGTCGTATTTTTTAAATTTAATATGGTATACAATATTATTTCAATAATGCTTCTCAGTCAAGCTTCCTTAGCACCAAAAGGTTTACATTTCCTTCTTAGATTAGATTAGAAATATTTTGTTATGCAATAGTTCAATGGAATCTAGTTACCTTTCATGAAGATGCTTTAGTTGCACCTGTTCGTTCGTAGCTGTCTCTTTTACATATTTGTGTGGCGTGATGGTGTATTCAAAGATGGAGACAAGTGACGACATTCAGAGCTATTGACGGTTACTTTTCCCATGTCGAAATTGTTCCTCAATCATCACCACTACCACCTCGAGATGCTTTTTTCAAGGAAAAACAAAGCTTTAGTTTATAAGTTACATACCTACACACATGTACAATTTGTGTAGCATCATTCCGTAAAATAATATGCTCTTGCATGAAATAATGATGCAGCTGGATTTTCCCATCTTGCCATGGAATGATGACACCGTGATTTGCATCAAGCAGAGGAAATCACATCTCATACAAAAGAAACTGCATATCATCATCTATACAACGCTAGCATATGGATAATTACACCATAATTTTATAACGCCATTTAATACGAGGAATTTTATAAGATGGGAAAGTATGTAAAATGTAGTTGTATAAAGAATTCGTATCTGTAAGAGGTAGGATGTAAAGCACGAAACAAATATGTTAGGGAATGGAACTAAAAGATGATATGGATAAGAATACTTTATATTCATATTTCCACTACAAAGCAAATCTTTTTTAAGTCACGAATAAAGGAAGCATCAAGAAATGCAAAGACGTACGCATTCTGGATAGAATCCTAAAAAGTATGATAAACAAATCTTTTCATGAAGATCAACCAGTAATCTTTCAAACATTGCACCTAAAGCGTACTAAATATCTTTTTGTGGCGCTGCCCAAGATTTCTCAATTCGACGTTATCAGTTTTATGCAAATGGTTTTAAGTTTAAAATTCTAACAAGCTTCCGGTTTAACTTATCATCGTTTTAATTTGCATCTACGTTTGGTCGAAAATGGTATCCGATAAGTTAAGATTTAGAATTAGTGCGTCGTGCGTATATAAATATAAATATCATAAGGTAATTGAGCCATTTGAATTTCATAAATTTATAAAAGTTCACAAAAACATTACATCCCGACTGAGGTTATTTATTTATATTCTGTCTTATGGTAGTATACTATAAAATAAATTAATCTGTTTGTGCAATTACAAGCGTTGGCGCATACTTGTATGTAAACATAAAAAATATATACATAAACCGTTGCATTTATGTTTTGAAAGGTGATGTCATGTATTTCATATGTTTCCTTTAACTTCAAACGATCACAATTCTGTGGTTTTCTTTATTACGCAACCTACTTCTTATCAGTGATTTTTTATAACGTATTGATATACAAACTCTCATGTTATAGTTATATGTGTGTACAAGATTTAATTGCTGTAGTTGGTGGTGGTCCGGCATTAGTCATGCTTTTTCCATACCACTTGACCATAACATTTATTAATGTGAGCTCTTCTCTTTTAATTTGATTTTTTCAGCTATAACTATATACTAAACCCACTAGACCCTAGACCCTCTCTTCATGTTGATGAGAAACGAAGAAGACGTGTTGCATACTACTGAATGAATCAGTTTTCCTGTCATCCTGTCGTGTCATTTTGCTTATCAATGCTGAAATAACGGATTACAACGTAAAAACGACAAGAGAGAATAAATGCCATTAGCCATCACAAAAACTGCTAATTGTCCAGTTGGTGTTTAGCACGAGTATATGCATGGGTCTTTGGAGTGTCCACATAAAAACCAAAACGTTTTGAAGCTATCCCGACTCTATTTGTAGTCGGAAGGATCGGAAGATCACAGTTTTAAATTTTAGTCATCATCATAGTGATCAATTTAATTCTGAGTGAAGAGTGTCTAACACCCCATAACTTGCCTGAGCTACCTAACCGTAGCAATTTTTACACTGAAGGAGAGGTGTTCTTTTTTCGACCGAGTGTGTTCAAAATCCTCCGTACAAATGACCGTTGTGGATCAGTACAAAGGTAAAATTGCACTTTTGGTTTAAAACATTCAAGCAAATCTACTTTTTAATTACCGCTTTTTGATTGATGATGGCTTTTTAGCTTATAACACTCAACGTGCGTTTCTTTTTACGCAATCTATGTCAAGTGGTTTTAAAAGGGCTTTAATTGCAAATCTCTGTTCCATTGTATTGCTGTATTGAAGAGAATGATGTAAGCATGAAAGGATAATGCATGGGGTAAAATTAGGATTTTTATCATGATCATCAATTTACTAATTGCTGGGATTTTTTGTCCACTTTTATTGTTCTGAAACAGAAGAGATTCCACAATCAACCTTGACGGGGAATGAAGTGGATGAAGAACCACCGTTTTTCGTTTGGAAATCGTCACTTAGTCTCAGCTTCCAGTCCTCGGGCTTCAGCTCACTGATCTCAATCAGCTCTCTGAAGCAAGCTCTATTTGCAGTTGGCAAGTCACTTGTAAAGAAACTTGTGGGAAAAGTTGTTAACTACTTGGAAACAAAAATGGAACGAGTATTTGACCTTGTCCGGGGCGCTGGTTTAGTCACAGGCCACATTGTTGGTCAAGCCATAACGCTCAGCATATTCCGAAGCCATATTCATGACATTCACGCAGAAATGCAACAGCTAAGTGAAGCGTTTGGAAGAAATATTCCAATTGTCGTTGCTGAAACTATTTCACCAGCTTTGGCAGAAACACTAGTGAAAAGTTCTAATCCAGGCCCTTGGGAGATAGCAAAGATAAGGCCGAAACTGAGACTGTTCAGAAGGGGCAAGCAACCTGTTGAAGTCACATGGAATGAGTTTCCGGATGAGGTGGTGGGGAAATTTGAGCAGTTCGGAGCGTTTGAAACAACAAGGATTGTTTTCCTAACACATGGCTTCATTCATCACATTGACGTAGACTGGATGGCAGACATGAAGAATACCATGTTGCATCATGAGGACCTTACCGTGGTCGTTCTTGGGTGGGGTGGTGGTGCAAACATTGGGGTAGACAGGTATGATCAAGCAGCAAAGAATATAGAGTCTGTTGGCTGCTGGCTAGCAAATCATCTCAGAGAACTGAAGCGGAGAAAGCCAGACGTGTATCTTTGGGGAGTTGGGCACAGTTTGGGAGCACATTTGATGGGATTTGCGGGCAAATGCAGTCAGAGTTTTGACCGTATCACAGGTTTAGACCCAGCCGGCCCAAATTTCGAGACTGAGCTCACCGCCTCAAGACTGAGTCCAACTGATGCTAAATTTCGTGGATGTTATCCACACAGATGGAATCGCTATGCCGTGGACACTTCAAGCCATCACTGCTCCAACCAACCATTACGGTACTCTCATTCCAATGGGCACCGTGGATTTCTATCCCAACTGGGGTCACTCTCAGCCTGGCTGTGAAAGATTCTCATTTATTGGAAGTCACAACAGAGCATTCGAGCTTTTCACCTGGACTATTTCCAGACAGGGCAGGTTCAAAACGAAATCCAAGCTCAAAGAAAGTCCATCTTATATGAACATCAAAAAGGAAGTTGTTAATGTGGAGGAGGAGGAAGTGGAAATGGGATATTATTGTGAGGGTGGTAAGGGAAATTACTACATTGAGGTGAATGAGGAGGATATTACTCTTCCAATGGTTTTTGGAATTCCATAAATGTCTGTAAATACGCAAACTATTAACACTTATTGGGACGTACATTAATTTGACTATAAATTTACATTAAAAATGAAATTGTGTTCCCATATTACGGACAACATTTTGCAAAAGTTTTAACTTATTAATTTTATAATGACAAAACAGCTTTAGATTAAAAGCTAATCCAAATTTCGTTATAAAAAGGTTTGCGAAAAAATCCAGGGTTAATTTAAGAGTATAATTTTCTTCAGAAATGGAGTCTATTAAGATGTACATGCAATGCATGTTTTATTGTATTTTAGTGTTTGAACTTTCATGTTAACTTTTGACAATTAATGTTCAGTTTAGATTTGTATGTACATATGTACATTTTTTTGTGTATTGCTCCGTTTTGTCGTATCGTGTTCTCGTGTCGCATTTCCGATAAGTAGATTTATGTATATTGACTATATCGCTATCGTCATATTTAATTTATGTATGTTAATCGTCCATTTCATTGTCGTGGTTCGTTCGTTGTTAAATTTAAAAAAGTAAAACTGAAAAAATAAATATATTTTACGAGTTTTTACAGATCTCTACGGGTTTAGTAAATTCACGAAAGTAATTACTATAATGGTTGGCTAATGCGACCCGTAACCCAAAGCGTTAGCTAACTTTAAATATATGAAAGCCAGAATATGATAATATTTTGTATTAGATACTCAAACTTAGGAAAGGGGAGATGGCAAAATAACAAAAAATTTTACTATCGTTTATATTTTCTTGTACAATGTTAATTACGGTGTTTCATATTAGTTTTTAAATTATAGGTACAGTATCACAAATTCTCTTTGGAATTTTCCTTGTTTGATTACTGCTTTTTTTATAAATGATGTATGCTTATTATTATTATATGTTTGGAAAGTACAAGATATTTTGAAGTGCTATATAATAATTCCACTTTGCATGTACTTATTTTTACAATTATTGTTACCAGCCGCAAATATTATTTAGCCGATATTTAAGGCTAAAGTTGAGCAATTCCATCTTTCTGGGTTAGAAGGGTTTTGTTGTATTTATGATGAATTACATGTTGATATTTTGGCTGATCTTAGAGAGCTGGAGAAGGTTATGTTATGTGATGTGTATAGTGTATACAACACATTAGTTATCAATTTAAAACACAAGAATCGTGGTGAACATGTCAGATAAAAATTGTGGTATGTATAAAGTAGTATATTTAATACTACTATACACTGTTTGGTTGTAATTAACAGTTTTTTAAGCTTTACCAAAAATGAATTTTTAAGTGTACCTTATAACATCCATCAACATCGCAATTCTGTTAATGGATTTTTTTTGTTAAAGTTAAAATATGTACAATATTGCACACCAAACTAGTGTTCGGAACAATTCAATTCTAGCCATGATATTCAATTCAAC
>JAHZNG010003912.1:0-13835 GCA_027744375.1 Orchesellides sinensis | reverse complement strand
TTAACTGAAGATATCTAAATTTGCTTTCTGGCATATTTGAGAGTTCTACAACTTCTAGTTAAGTGTTATTAGCATTCGGTTAGTGTAAATGACACACGACCCGGCTCTAAATAACATGCATATTATGCACCAATTGTCTCCTAACCTGAAGCCATAAAAAATTCTTGACTGAAAGTACTATTTGAATTTTTGATTGATAAGTATTTATATAAATTCAAACACACTTGCAATAATTAGTATGCGGTTTATATTTAAATGTACAGTACAAGTTTAGTTATGCAAAACTCATTTGTATTCCCGTTTCAAAATAATATGGGGATATTTTATACATCAGTTTTATATATGAATCAAATCAAATAGATAGAATGAGCAACAACGCCACATGCAGTTGTCATACAATTCGTATTATGAGATATCTAATTTAGAATAATTAGTATTGATTAGAATATATATAGGTATGAACAAACACAAAACAACAGCAAGAGTATGATTCAATAAATTGACATGAAATTCTGTTATTTTATTTACAAAATCGTACGGTGTATCACAGACAGATCTAATATCAACTGAATAAATTAAAGTTGATCAAGTTGCAAAACTAAAAGGTAAACTAGCTGTTTAAACCTATTAGAAAAAAAAATCTTACAAAACATGGGTGTAATATGGTGTAGTTTGCCAAATTGCCTTTATCATTTTTACAAAAAATCAGTTGACCATTGCTCTTGATGCTGGTCCAAAAAAGGACAGCAGAACAGGGAGAAATATAAGACCATGAGCGGCTCCTATTAACACCATGCCTAAATACATTCTAAAATAAAACACTTTGAAAATACGTGACTTGGCGAAGGCTAACACAACAATTCCTGCAAACTTTGTAAAGGTAATTCCAGACAAGACGGAGATACCCATATTTACCAAACTGTCCTTAGCTCTGGCAAGTCGACCCTTCTCTTTGGATACGGTAAAGTGATGTATTATATGTGTACAAAATTCTGTGGCAATTCCAACAGACTAGAAAGGAACAATAAACCATTAATTACTTTTATATGAAGGTTATTCTCACTTTAATAAAATATTCGTAACATAGAATCCTTACCATAACTAAATTAACGAGTGATACAGCGTTTAAAGAAATATCCCAAAAGTACATGAGCCCAATCAGATCAGCAACAATCATGAATATGGTCAACAGAATGACTAATGACGCTCCGATATTGAATCCAGTCAGTATGAATGAAATTACAAAAATTGTACTGAAGCTAATTCCAAGGGAGGTTGCAGTGTCCTTCCATGCTGTGAGATATTGCTCGTAGAACACATAAAATACAGAATACGGGTACACCTCGTGTTGAGTGGAATTGAGAACTATTAAACAGAATCAAATCAAAAGGTTCCACCCAAATATAACAAAACTAACAACTTAATTGTTTACAACTAAAATGATATTGAAGTATTTAAGATATTTAGACATAGACATGCAGTTGTTTCTATTACCTTTGTTCAAGGTTTGTGTGATATTTTCACCGATCACACGTGCCTCCTTCATGGCTTCTGTGTAGTCTCTAGACGTTTTCAGTATTTTATGGTAGGACATAAAGTAACTTGCTTTTGGAGTTGATAGCCCAGTGGCAACATCTTTGGTGAAGTCGACACCAAGACTATATGCTGCATGTCCTGCTTTGGCACACTCTTCGCCTGGATTGTCCCGCAAGAAAAAATCCAAATATTTTTCAAACAGTTCGCCATGAATTGATGTGCCATTTAGTTCCAAACGTAGAAGGCATTGTTCGCATTCACTGCAAATATGAATGGGATTTTTAAAAAATAACCCAGGAAGCATTATAAAATATTATAAAATTGTATAAAACTCTTACTCGGATCTTGATGCACTTGGACAAAATTCCCCAGTGTCCTTATAAAATTTACAGCAATTATCAGAATTCGCCCAGTCGATATAATCATCTACCCATGATGCAGCTGGCCTGGCGATGTATGTATAATCGGATTGTTTGCTTGCACTAAATACTTGCGAAACTAAGCTGTAAGGAAAATTTCCACCTCTAATGTACTCCTGAGTTTCCACATCCGTGTAATTAATTCCGGTATCCTTAATGACAAAATATACGGGTGGTCCAATAGACAAGTAATCAAACATTGCATTAAAGTATTTTAGCACGTGAGAGTCATCTGGCATTGATATTTCTTGTTCCAGCCCAACGTTGAGTTTTGGTGCTACTCCAATGGAAACACAAAGCCAGGCAAAAAATACTATAAGAACCAGAAGTCGAATTGGAAATTGGAACAGGAAAGGAGCATAGTAAGATTCTAAAATCTTGTATGGAACGCTTTTAACTTTCTTCGTTGCCCTTTTATCAGCGCTCTTAGATTTAACACTAAAATAAAACATCAGTGATTTGCATTTTAAAACTCTACTTAAGATGATGATTGAGACTAAACTGAGAATGAAATTTATTGTATTTTACCAGCAAAAGACATCATATCGATCACTCTCCTGCCTATCAATGTCCCAGGATAGAAAAGCAATGAAGCATGTGAATTGCAAAATAAAGTTGACAAGTAACGCAACTCCTGCGTATAAAGCAAATGCTCGGACTGCTGGCATTCCAGATAACCCACCTAAATAAAATATTTCAAACGTCTTGATATTTACTTCCATCTTCCATGAGTTTACTGAGTGTATAGTTAATTTTGTACAAAAACTTTATTCGTTCAGCGAACTTACCAAGAAAAAATGATACAGAGTCTGTTACAGAGTTTAATAGCATGGACGGCGCTACCTCCCCAACCACCCTTCCTATATGCTCTGATTTTGTTTCCCCCTTCAGTCTTTCACTACGTTGGTATGTTTGCACTATAATGAAAATGTTATCTATTCCAACAGCCAACACGAGAAATGGGATGACTTCAATGATAATCAATGTTGCTGGTAATCCTACGTAGCCAAAAAAACCTACCGCAGCTGCAACAGACCCCAAAACGATTGCCACCCCAAAAATTCCCACCGTGACTTTACTGTCGATCTAATAACAAAATGTAAGTCGTTAGTTCAGCCAGGATCTACATCAACCTGAAATCTAAAGATTTTACGATTTACCAAGATCCTAGACCAAGAATCAGCTTCTCCAAGAGCGACTGTAATATAAATGAACATCAACAAGTAAGAGATTGTCACGGTTAGAACTTCGCCCCTACTCGCACGCTCCAATTCGTCTTCAATACTTCGCTCAGATGAAAATGCAATGTCCATAAATGGTTCCATGTCCTCTTCAATGTATTTTTTCATAAATTCTACATATGCCTTTTCCCAATTTTTAGCTGGAGTCAAGTAGTCCTTATCTACATTATTGTTCACGATAAATGTCAGTACAGCAGTATTTGCAAACTGGTATGGTTTATCTGCCAAAGATTCGCCTAAGGATTCATAAAGATAATGATTAATAAATGCAAGTCCAATAAAGCATTAGAAAATGAATTAAACAAGATAAGTCATTAAGCACTGCATCGTACCAGGTCGCATAAATCCTCCCAAAGCCACAGCTGGATCAACCAAGCCCCGGAATCTTGGCATGCAACTTAGCTTCAGTTCGGTTCCTGACATAATTGCAGCTGGATTTCTTGTGCAGTAAAGAAAATGGTCGATGTAGGTAAGTGTAAAGTTATTCTTTTTATCCAAAGCAGTCATTTGAATATGATCAGGATTGCTCTGCCAATATTCCAAATAGCTCATTATTGAGCAGTTATTGTTATCAGGGGCGAGGGGCTTGAAACAAACGTCATCTAGTTTTTCTCCATTTTCACCTGTCACGTCATTAAGAATTCGTTCTTGTAGATCCAGCAGAGCATACATAAAAGTTTTGTGAAGAATCGGGCCAAAGGTTTCGTTTCCTGTTGGTGTTGGGTAAGTAATGTTCGGAAGTCCTTTGGCTGTAACAATTATTTGCTCTGTTCTATAAAACGGAGCAAAATGCTCGTCATAATAGTTCTTTTCTAATCTGCTCCGCGAGTTAGATGAAGCCCATAGCTCTACTGGATCCGTGACGATTTCAAGAAAAACGATTCCACAAGACAAAGCCATTGTTATCAGAATGCCAGGTACAAGAATCGTTATGGGATATTCAGCGCAACCTAATCAGCAAAAAATTGACAAACACATGTACTAACTATCTAGCACGCCGTAGTCTCTGCAAGGATAACAAGCTAAACATTTGTGTGAAATATTACCTCGACCTAATGTACGGAAGAACTTGTTTAATCTGAATTCAGTTCGTTGGCCCAGCTTTTGAAGAAATCCGGCAGATGAGCTTTTCTGAACCTTATCATCTGGGTATAAGTTTTGTGACAATTAAATTTTGTATGCCGCATTTAAAGGTTATGTATTACTATGTACATTACTACTTATTAATTGTACGCACCTTTCTTTGTCATATTTCTTTCTTTTCTCCAAAGTAAACAGACTGACACTGTAATTACAACAGACCCGGCAGTGAAAACAATCCCCATTATAAAGAACATTCCAAATATTGAGGCGATCTCCCAGTCATCAATGAACCGTTTTTCCGGAAGGATAGCTGCTGCTGGGCAACTCGCCTCGCAATCAACACAAGAGCAACTTCGATCTCCAGGCTAAAATGACATATAGGTTATTTAGTGACAGTGACAGGTTGTAGGAAACGAAATAAGATAGGTTCTTCTTTGGAAATGCTTACCGGAGACTGGCTGCAGTTGTAGGTCTTTCCATCAAATGGAGTAATGCCAGTATCCTGTTCTGTAGGATACTTGAAGTAAATTTGAAATGGCGCATACGTGTTCTCGTAGTTGCCCAAGTATTCATACCAGTTTACTGGACTGCACCTTAATGAGCCATATCCGCCACAAAGAAAGTCCATGGCTGGAGTGTTTGCTGCACCCATTACAACATCTTTGCAACTTTCATACGTTTTATTTGCATATCTTTCTGTGTAAAAAAGGTCCAACTCTTTAATCATCCTTTCTCTTGGAGCACCGGGTGGTGCAGGTTCGGTTTTTGCTGCGCGTAAGAAGTGTTTTTGATATGGAGAGCAAGCCAGCTCACAGAAGGACTGCCGAAAATTTCTCCAGCATGAGGGGCAGCGGGCTATAATATCTTTCGCCATAGCTATTTGTCCAGATAACTCGTTGATATGTTCATTAGTACAACAGAGTTTATATCCTCCACCTGGTTCTGTACCATAAGAATCTAGCATGTCTCCACAGAACTCCCTCAGTTTATCAATTGCTGTTTTATTCGTAAGTATTGGTGGCTCCATTTCATCGGGATTTTCGATGTAACAATTCAGTGCTTTGTTTCTACCGTGTTCTGTAAATCTTAGACAAATTTCTCCCATGACGCATCCCATTCCCTTGTCCTTCACACTTTCGGGCCATTCTCCTTCTTGTGAATGGATCTAATCAACAAACGAAAAAAGTATGCATAGGCTAAGTAAAAACTAATTAAAGAATTTAACAATGATTCCACGATTTAATTCTAAATCTAGAATTTGTTAATTCTGATTCAGAAACGGTTAGTTGTTGTATACCTGTTGAACCTGTATACTTATTAAAATGGCTAGAAAACTCCATCTACCCATGCTAATTTCCATCGTGGAGCGTTCGCAACTCTAAAGAATTAAAGGTTAAGATTTTTTTAGATCACGTAAATCTGATACAGACACGAACCCAACACATTTGAAACACTTTGAGAAAGTCCTTTATTAAGATGGTAGGTCATTTAACGAACATACCGTTTTTCCAAGTTCTTCTGGTTCTTGTGACTAATAGTAAATGACTCGACGTAACGCATCATTTATCCTGGATTCCATTGTCCATGATTCTACACACCTGCACATTATATCTTCCTGTGCACCTGTTCGCAGGTGGCTTATCTGTAAGTTTATATAAGGTTATCTGTTCCAGGTTTCTGATCGTATCAATACATTTGCTTCATCAATACATAAAAATACATTCTAATATGCAGGACGAATGTGAATGATGTTTTTCCAGTTGCCAAATGTTTTTGGCTATTAACGCTCTGCTGGTAATTTTTGCAGATGTTTTTACCCTATATTCTATTATGTCATACACCTGGGTCTTTATAATCGACTTATTGACCACAGCTTCTTCGATAACACACGTCCTTCTTTAAAGGATTCCATTTATATAAGCTACTACACTGGATTATGTATAATTTGATGTAGGAAGCGCATGTAAATTTTTCATGCAATGAAGTCATGATAAAGCACCTGTTCCGTAGTCGCTGATAATTGGCAGCCGATAAGATATTCTATTTGTCCCTTTTCACCTGCTAAATGACCCTCTTCAAAGTTTAATGGAAATTGGAACCAACACAGTCTGTGTATGACTTTTAAACAGGCTTTTCGTTGTAGACGGAGGTTACACCTACACCTACGAAGGCGTATATTGCCACACCAGGCCACAGGAAAGCATACAAAAGATTCATGGAATGACTTTACTTACATATTACATAAGATTGTTAGGCGTTACAAGTTACATTGTTCATTCCCACATTAAACCCTTTTGCATAGCAAGAAACAATGTATTCTTTTTGGACAGCTTGGTATTTAAATGCATTGTTAAAATGAAGTGAAAGTATGCATCAATGCAAGCAGTAAATGCAATTGTATTTTGATAGGGCTTACTTTGGAGAACCTCTGGAGAAAAGTGGTCTTATGATACATAACATAATATGTCTTAGGATTAGGATACATTACATTACATAGCATAGCAGCGTGCAAGTAAAAGGGTTGTCCAACTACGCTACACTTAGATTAGATTCCTCCAGCCAGCTTCAGCTGTTCAGATGTTTCCTTTCCTCATCAAATGCACATTTGAGTAGGTCTTCGGCATCATTGTTAAAATGAAGTGAAAGTATGCATCAATGCAAGCAGTAAATGCAATTGTATTTTGATAGGGCTTACTTTGGAGAACCTCTGGAGAAAAGTGGAGTCTTATGATACATAACATAATATGTCTTAGGGTTAGGATACATTGCATTACATAGCATAGCAGCGTGCAAGTAAAAGGGTTGTCCAACTACGCTACGCTTGTTTTAGATTCCTCCAGCCAGCTTCAGCTGTTCAGATGTTTCCTTTCCTCATCAAATGCACATTTGAGTAGGTCTTCGGCAGCTTCCGAATGTTGCTATGCGGTAAATATCCTCAGTAAAGAAAAGAAGATGACATCAGTACGACAGAGTTTCACAGCCGCAGCAGTATTATATTAGGTGCTCAAAAACTGCAACGCAATTTTTTTATCTAGATTAATTTTTATGATGATAAAAAAACATGGAATAAAGCTTGAAAGACGTGCATTTTGAGTTGTTTGACGTTTGACTGAAAGTGAGCCAGGATTGAAGTCCGCGACATCAGTATTAATCATGAGCGATGA
Source organism: Orchesellides sinensis (assembly GCA_027744375.1). Lineage (NCBI taxonomy): Eukaryota > Metazoa > Arthropoda > Collembola > Entomobryomorpha > Orchesellidae > Orchesellides > Orchesellides sinensis. Next base: position 6,392 of record JAHZNG010003912.1, on the reverse strand, counting down.
ACAGAAGAAAGGTACACACGAAATATATATTTAAAATAGAAAATTCACACAGGGTAAACTAGTATGGTTAATGTAATTTGATGAATGATTGGCTTATAGAAGGCGAAGCGTCTGGAGGGCAAGATAATAAAAACAGGCGTTCTTCCGAAGGGCAGGAGAGTGGGCCCTCGACTTCCACAGGAGCAGGGGGCAGGAGGAGAAGCAGTCCAGTTGACAAATTGCAGGACTTTGTGTCAAGTCTTTTGTCCAAGCTAAATGTTTCAGGGCCAAAAACAAAGGTTTTTTAACCGTTGTACTCTTTTAAGTAGCAATTTAAAAATAAATTAAGTAAATTGTGATTACACACTTTTAGGTTTTAGAAAGTAACGACCTTGAAGGAGTGGTCCAGTACATTAATTCAGAAAAATGTAAGAATATAATTGTTATGGCTGGAGCAGGAATTTCTACATGTAAGTTTATGCCTACTTTTCTTTTCTATTTATCATTTATGAAGAATGAATACAAGAAATTCCTGTTGTAGCTGCAGGAATCCCGGATTTTCGAAGTCCTGGAAGTGGGTTGTACGCAAATATAATGGTGAAGTACCAGTTACCAGATCCCCAAATGATGTTTGAGATTAACTTCTTTAAAAAGAATCCTGAGCCGTTTTATTCACTGGCAAAGGAGCTATTTCCGGAGGAATTGGTACCAACTCCGTCTCATCAGTTTGTGAAGTTGTTACACAACAAAGGCTTCTTACTGAGGCATTACACTCAGGTACTTTTTAAAACTTTTGTTAATTGGATGAGTAAACAATGATAGAGGTAATTTTAATTATTATGTTTTTTCGTAGAATATCGATGGATTGGAACGAATTGCTGGGATTCCAGGGGGAAAAATTGTGGAAGCGCATGGTTCTTTTCACACATCTCATTGTATGAACAGTTCATGTCGGAAAGAGCATTCATTTGATTGGATGAAAGGTTTAGAATTATTGATTTGAAGTAATATGTACATGCATTAGAAAAGTTCATTTTATCTAATCGAATTTTGTACTTTAGAATTTGTTCATTTCTTTACACAGAGAAAATCTTTAGTGAAACCCTTCCAAAATGTGCACAATGTAGCAGTCTTGTGAAACCAGATGTAATTTTCTTTGGTGAAAATTTACCTGCCAGGTTCTTTGATTGCATGTCCAAAGATTTTTCACAATGTGACATGCTAATTATAATGGGGACTAGCTTAGTGGTGCAGCCGTTTTCCCACTTGGTTGATAAGTATGACATGACATTATATTTAAACATCTTAACATTCTCTAGCTTCTACTAGCTCCAATGTACTCGTCTTTACAAATGATTGCAGGGTTCCTGATGACTGCCCTAGAGTGCTGATTAATCGAGAGATAGTTGGTACAGTTGATGAGAATAGATTCATAAGATTTTTAGAAAAGTTTGGAGCTCATTCAGATTTTGACTTAGGTACTGCACCTCACATGTTTGCCAGAGGAATGAACTTCAAATCAGAGAGAAATCGGGACGTTGCTATTCTTGGAGACTGCGACGATGGCGTCCGGAAATTGGCAAAGGCTTTGGGATGGGAGGACGAGTTTAACAAACTATGTCAAGCCAGCTCCAAAAATCCAACTCACAGTGATTCTTCAAATGCCGCCGTTTCTTAATAGCCTTAGAATGCCGTTGTCCATACGTTGTCCAGCCAGGATGTACTGACGTTACGCTGATTAGCTGATTTAGTGTATAATACGGGTACTGAGTACTGACGATACTAATTTTTACGGTATGCAAAATTGAAATACAAGTTTTAAATAATATGACGTTCTTAGTTGGCGGTTCTTATCCATGTATAATTATAATCTACGTATACAAACCGAAACATAAATAATTAATTACTCAATAAAGTTGTTTCGTTTTCCAATAGAAAGTTTATTAATAAACTGTCGCTGTCACAGATTGTTTTTTGAAAAATGAAATAGCTTCAATTATCTGTTGAATGTGAAATATTAGATAACGCGATCAAATCGCTGAATTCGCATATATAAATATAATCGAGTTATTTTTATGAGGTAAAATCTTAAACATGAACCACTGTTCATTTGTCACGATGACGGTTTCTTGAACTTTGCTGAGAATTTTGGAACCCTACTTTTACGTAAAAAGCAATTTGGTACTCTATTTATTATAGTATTTTAATAAAAACTTCCATATAATAATCCATACTCCACGAATAATTACACAGATGGTGCCACTCAAATTCTACTTATCAGTCTCGCAGAAATAACACTGCATTCCTTTAAACCCCGTACACAGTATTTTTGCAACTGCTAGTCAAGTTCATTGGTTTTGAATTTACAAGTTGACGAATTATTGTAAATTCGTAATACCTTTAGTTAACAGGAGTAGATAAATCAGGGCCATTAGACTGGGCAGAAGCTGGAGGTGATGTTTCAACATTCTTAAGAAGTTGAGCCAACCAGTGCTTGGTTGATTTGTCATCCTTCAAGCATTTTGAAAACGTTGAATCCTTTAACTGGTCTGGAAGGCATTGTCGGAGAGCTTCTCGAGCTCTGTATATTAGTCATTACAATCGGTTAAGGGGAATACAAAATAGTAACAAGATATTTATGATTCATAAGGCAGCAAGATTAATATACCTATAATTTTCAGATCAGAATATGACAACTACACACATCTATTGTGTATTTTATACAACTACAAAGTCCATTTAATACTGATGAACAATAACCTTGNTCAGAATATGACAACTACACACATCTATTGTGTATTTTATACAACTACAAAGTCCATTTAATACTGATGAACAATAACCTTGACGAGAGCTCCAATGACACCCAAACTAGTTAGTCTAAGATATTCAAATGGCCTTGTTTTGGATGTGGTATGGAGGAATGGATATAAGAAGAGAGGAATATGTGCTTGAAGAAACATGGAGCGGGTTTCAGTATGTGATGCAACGCATTGGAGCAAAGCTAATGCATTGCAAACCTATTAAATCCAACAACAAACCAGTTCAGTAAATTAGTAATAATAATATGACACTCTATAACAATATTTAACATGTTTGAAGTTATGTAAATGCATTTTTAACTTACTCTATTCGACTGATGTGCAGTTAAAGTAGTTGGATTTATAAATGGATATATGGAGACAATCTCCTGTAGTAGACTGGCCATTGTACCAAAAGAAAACCATAGCAGAGGGGCTAGGTCAAGGACAACTTCACGCTTTTTCCTTTAAACAAAAGGGAACATCCATTTTTCTTGCATTATTTTATAATTTGGCAAACGTGGAAATACAACCCTTATGAAATACTGTCATTAAAATTATTATATTGGTAATTACGATAATTCTAGAAGCGCATTTTCACGAGTTGCAGGATTTGAAAGTTCTGCAATCCACTGATAGATTTTCTCCCGGTCAACAGCTTGAGGAATCTGTGCTGGCCCTACATAATTTTGTTGACTTCCTTGTTGTCCCTGTTGCTGTTGAGAATTAGACTGCTGTTGTTGTCCTTGTTGCTGAAACTGGTCTCCAGGGTTGGGGGGCTGGAAGCAAAGTTAATAAATTATAATATTAAAATCTACCATTGTCCATTTTTAATTATTAAAGTTTTCCTTTCAAGGTAACATAATTTTCGTGTTTCATTTCTAACCATTTTAATGACTATGAAATAGTATACAAGTTAGAATCGTTTAATGACTCGAAGTATGCAATTACAAATTTAACGTCACTATTTACTGCAAGGTCAATAAAACACTGGTTACTAGTTTACTAGATCAATATCTTATTAAAATGGTCTTTGTCTAGAGCACCAAGATCAGTTTCTAACGACTTCACCAGTCAACACAATTCCAATCTACTACAGGCTGAATAAGAATTTAACGTCCTTTCTACTTTACATCCTCTTTCCAACAACTTCAATTTGCTACTAGTTCACTTCTTCATGAAACAGACTTAACATAATTTGCATATCCCAGAATGGTGAATGGACTAACGACTAAAACCGATTCAAATATATGTAAAACGGCTTAAAAATGAAAATTCATTTACAAAGAGTATAAATAGAATAGCTTCGTCATTCGTGGATTCTAAAGTATAGAACATGTACCAGGATTCATACATCTTTAAAATCTTACCGTAGGATTACTTGACATCATCTTTTGGAAACTGAGTCACAGACAGACGTTATCAAGGAGCAACAAGGAAGGGACAAAATGTGAGGATGCAAGATCTTGTCTTCTATATTAAAATGGCTGTAAATCTTCTTATCGACTGAACTGGAGATCCCTATGTGAAACAATTATGCCTTATCGTTCTTTCAGATCCTCAGACAGAGATTCTCCTTCATTCAGCTGCTTATTCTGTATGCAAACAACAAACATCTGATAAGGTTCACATATTCAAATTCTCTCATTCATATGCTAATTATTTACCTTTTCTACAAGCGATAACAAAAATTACTTTCATACAATACTAAATTTATGTATTATTACAAAATCCTAAAATACTCCTATTTAACTAATAATTTTACCTAAGAAGTTATCTTACACAAAAGACTAAGACACGAAACGTTTGCAATCGTTGATCGTAGAATTTATTCATCCGGTTTCCTTCCCTCATTCCATTCCTCCATCAATCACAACCAAGTGAATTTATATCCTTCGTATTGATTTTACTACTCACTAATTTATTACTGAAGGAACGTTAGGATTTAATCCGTTTTTTAAAAATTACTCCATAACTGCTGTTCCCTGCACTGACAAGGAAATGCCTAATTTTGTAATCACTTTTATCGCATGTTTGATAAAAACATTTATTCTTTTTAAAACAAAGAAAAGCAAAAAATTGAAATAGTAACAAAAAGAGGACGTTGAGCTTTTAAACGTAAGAAAATCACTATGAACTAATAACCTAAGCAGTATTTTTAAAACTTGACCAGATCAGATGATGTAAAGGGTTATATTGAAACAAAAAGAGGACGTTGAGCTTTTAAACGTAAGAAAATCACTATGAACTAATAACCTAAGCAGTATTTTTAAAACTTGACCAGATCAGATGATGTAAAGGGTTAATCAGTCCTCCACAACAACACAAAACAAAAGGACGAGGATGCCAAATGCCAATACCAATACCAATATTACCAATGATGATTTACCCATCTACCTAACACGGTATGTGTGGAAAAGAAGGCCAATGAAGAAGGTATGTACTTGTTAGTGTATAAGGATAATGTGTATCATTTGTATTGTAGCAGATACCATATATTTAGATGATACTAAAAAGACGCTGTATTTGACGGGTGAACATATGAATGGGGCGTAGTAAGACTATCATTTTATAGTTGATTGACACACTCTATGCCAAGTGCTTATAAATATTGTATCTTTGTTCATAGGATTCTCAGATTCAGGGACGGAAATGTAAGTTAGTAAATTGAATGAATTTATAATTAAAGCTAAATGCGTAAGATAAAGATGCAAATTCAAAGATATATAGATACTTTTTATTAAAAGGATCTGTGAATATAGATTTGTCGCAAACAAGATAATAAAATTAATCGGATAGTTCAAAATCAACAAGTTCATCCTGAACGTCATCATCTCCTGTGTCTATTTGAACTTTCTTTGCTTTCTTTCCTTTAACTTTCTTCTTTTTCTTTTTCCCTGACTGCTCATTGGCATCTTCATCTGCATCATCAATGTCTTCGCTAGCTGACAACTTCCGCTTTTTCTTTTGTGGTTTTGCTACAGTTTGATCTAGCTTGGTAGAGAATTCGGCATCACTGTCATCTTCAGAGTCAGAATCGAACATTGGCTTGTCGAAATCCTTTGCTTTCTTTTTTCCTTGTTTAGGTTTAGCTTCCTTTGTTTCTTTTAATACGGATGGTTTGGGAATCAATCTTTCTTCTCTGGTCTCCATAGGGGGTTTGCGAGATTTTATTTGGACCTTTTGGTTGACTTTGAAGTATTCTGTTGCGTATATAAGTATTGGGGAGTGAGGTTTGCTGGTTTGCATCTGAACCTGTAGTATTTTGTGAGATTTCTTATCGGCTAATGTTACTGTGCCGTCTTCTAATGCTTTATCTCTTCTCTCGCTAATGTACTTGGAGTTAGATTCGATCTGTGAGATGAATAAAAGTTTGAACAATGTTTACTTAAAGAAACCGCGATTAAATTATGATTAATTATAAGTAAATACATCAACATAATATTTTACCTTCTCCAGAAGAGCCTTGAACTTCTTAGAAATCTCGACGTTTTTGCACTCTTTCTTCAAAAACGCTTTCAAACACATGATTGTAGGTATCATTGTTTCAGGGAACGCAAGGTCAGTGGCAATCGCTTTGCAGTAAGCTAAAATTGTTTCAAAGACGTTTTC
>JAHZNG010003911.1:0-14680 GCA_027744375.1 Orchesellides sinensis | reverse complement strand
TAACATGATGCAAATTTTTAATTTGTTGATAAAGTGCCTGATGATTCTGAGAAGTTGTATTGTACGTAAATAATGATCTTTGCATTATTTACAAATTATTAAGCAAAGTCCAGTGTTTTAATGTTGGGTGGGAAAAACATTGTTAATGTATAATGACCAGGAAAATCACCATTTTTACATAGGTTATTATCAGGTGTATACGATTTAGAACATTTACATAGTGAAGAGAGGAACATGTGAAGTACATGGCTTCCGGGGGAAAGTGCTTCGGTTCGGGTAGTTCGCAGAAATCTTTATTTGCCAGGAAATTAAGCAGCATTTTGTGTTACAAGGATAACGATTGAAACAAGAATATGATTGATTGGAATACTTTGAATCTGGATAAAAGCAATTCTCAATTTAGGAAAACAATACTTCAACGAAAGTCATAATATATTTGCGATTGGTCACCCATAAGTCTGATCAAATTCGATTTCCAAGAACTGGAGGTGCTTGTTTACTCAGATAAGGTAATTGAAATTATCATATGATTTGCGATAAGCGTCATAATCCCTGCAACGGTGTTATTGAGTCATACAACAAGCAAGTGAAACTATTGAGCCATAATTACCTGAACCCATGCATGGATTATAGTCAACTGGTTATAACTGATAACATGAATAGCATATACCATGAAATAATGCTAGTCATTTAAAACCAGGTAAATTTGTAATAAGATTCGTTTCACTAAACTGCAAACGTATTAAACTGTATTGCAGTATTATGATGTAAAAGCAAAGTCAAAAAGTCAACGAGCTGTTTAATAATTTTATGACAAAAATTACATTTACGCCTGTTTGAACCTATTTACCTGCGTTTAGTTTGGAAATTACATTAATTATTTAATTGTCATTCCTAACAACGTCAAAAGGGCATTGTCCACTGTGAGATGTTGATAGTTCGATCGTCAAACTTTTGACACTCAATATTATACTCTATACTGCATGCAATTCATGAGCATGCATATGTACGCAATTGTTGCATTCAAAGAAATTCAGTTAAGTTAGTAGCATCTGATAGAATGGGGCAACACGGGTTTTTAAATTTTACAAGTGAATGATTTACAACTAGCATGAAAAACAATGTTTTTAATTACATTAAAACAGCTGCTAGAAATGTAAAAAAAATTATGATTTTATTTTGCTTGGTTTGGCAATATTGTCTTATCCTATGTTGGCTAATGGGAAAAATTTAAACGGCCAAACTTTCACAACAGATGTATAATACACAACAAGATGTAACCCAGATTATTTATAAAAATCAACGGATATTATGTTTACATAAGATTGTTTACAATTATTGCACAACGTAACAAATCCTTATCTCCTGTAACATATAGTAGTTGTTAGTCATGCATATTATCCATCATTCGAATTCTTCCAAAACTCAAAATGAATATATTCCAAAATTAAAAGTACGTAGTACAAAATCATTTGAGTTCCCAAATTAATCTGGCATTTGACTGAGTTAGAGAACCTCAAAAATGGCCGTTAATCCATCCACATCTACATCCTTTGTTGATGTAAATATTACTGCGGACGATGAGAGTTCAAGTGAAAAAGAGCAGAATGAAAGGAATCTTCAGAGGCAAATACTGTCTTACTGGAGCATCCCACTGTCATTTTCCTACTATCTTATAATTTCTCCATTTCGCTTAGGGACGCAAAACAATTTGGAGGATGGGGATAAGCTCGTATTACATACTTCTTGCTTCCAAACTGTAAGTAATTAATATTTTGTTTATCGGGTACATTATTTATGTTAGCGTCAATGTACAAGCTTGGTGGCTGTGGTCCATAGATTCTCTGGGTTGTTATGACCCTTTCGAATCTCCTGGTGGTTTTTGCTGAAATAGAACTGTACTGGATGAAGACTTATTATGGTGGACCTACTCCAGAATTTGTTAAAGAAGAAATGAAGCATTCACTTCCGGATGTTTACAGTTTGATTGACACAGTTTCCCTAACTGTTCATATATGCTCTATCAGTTCTCGTAGAAAACGCCCAACTGCTTGGAATCAACAAACAAAATGTACTTATCTAAACATTCCATTCAATAATATTATTTTGTCTGAGCGTTGACAATATTTATACCTATTTTCTTACTACTTGGTTATGTCATGTATGCATAAATAATCCGGTTGTGTGCATCATGTAGGGACTCAGGAGACGAACTCTTGTAATTATAACAGTGGCCACGTTCTTAAAGCCAATTTCCGAAATTTTCAAATGCATGGAAGCAGCGAATGGAGATATGAAGCTTGGATTTTGGTTGGCTTTTAATGAAAGCATGATTTTACGAATTATTACGGATATTCCAGAGACTACTGTTGGGTTCTCGGCCTTCTTTCTGTATTTCCAACTGACTCTGTTCAACTTTACAGATGCGTTTTGTGCACTGACTGTCTTGTTGATGGGCATGTACGTAAATGCATTCTTGGCCAAACTGAATCATGGTTTGTCCCCTTACCAGGTAATTAAGATCAACAACGTAATCAGTTGCTCATTGGTATTTTGCTTGGCATGTTTGTCACTTTACTTTGCAGGTTATTCACTTATACAGAATACTTAAGCAGACTTCATACGTCATCAACCAATTCTCGCAAATTTTGTTTATTGGTTTTCTTATCGGCTCTATCTGCTATTATCCATATGCCATTTTGGGTTTATTAGAAGTGAAGTTGATTTCAGCAAAAATTTTCATATTTATGAACTTAACTTTCCATTGGACTCTGTGGTTTTACGCAGCAGCAATTAATAAAAGGGTAATCCTTAATCATAACCTTAAAAATGGATTCATGAAAAGAAACATTAAATTTCAACATTTAAACTTCACTTTAAACTTAATTTAAAGATGGCGACACTGGAAAAATGGCTTTCCGCTGCAGGATCCTACTCATCTCTCAAACCAAATGATCTCCAAATGCTTCTTTATGACGTTGGGAAAAACGAAATAGGAATCTTCCCTTTCAAATCTGTTTTAATCAACCATGGATTTTGCAAATCTGTAATAATGATAATCAATTTCATATAAACTATTTCATTTATTCTTCCACAACCATATATTTTGTTGGGTGAGGACTTTTAATCGAACCACGTTAACATTTTGTTTTCAGCTTCTTGGAATTGTGATCATGTACACTATCACACTAGTCCAGTTCCGACCAGCTCCTCTGCTTTCAACTTAATTTTTTCTCATTAAAACCAATTTTAAAGTATATCTAACAACATCACACTCCATTATAGTATTCCTTGGTAGAAATTTAATTTTTAATCTATTATATGTACTTATGAATACAATGTGACTAGACAGGAGACTAGCCTGACAAGCCTGTGTGAATTACTAGAAGTATTGCACATTGTGTTAGAATTGCATTCAAGCTTTATCTTTCCTTGTCATCTTGCCAATTTCTTCACAATACATTCACCGCTAATTACCTGCGATTTTTTTAGTAACGACTATAGTGACAATTTGCTTAAGCAACAATGAACGAGCCATCATATTACAGAAAGAAAAACACAACAAGAGCATTATAGACCTAGGGTTGGGTTTACAATTTGTTTGGTTGATGAAGAATGCAAAACCACTTTTTTACACGAGGAAGGTGTAAATATTTATTCCTTTTTAATCCAATTTAAATTTTTCTGACTTGCCTCACCTCTTGTAACTATTGAAAAGGAATTTAAACACGATACCGAGAGATTAAGAGAAGTTATCGTTTTTGTTACATGAGCTTGGCGTGGCTTAGCATGTCATAGCTTGGAATTATCAAGAAAGCTGCTGTACAAGTTTCGTCATTACGTCGCATCTCATTCCACAATGTGTAAGCAGGCTTTATTTCCTTTCCGTGATTAATACTCAGCTATTTTTTAATTTAATCATTTGTTCTATAGTTTCACCTGCCTGGTTGGATAGCTATAATGAAGTTATCAACAAACATGGAAAATCCTTTTAGATTGAACATGATCTGATGTTTGTGTGCTATCATCATCTTGTCACGTCGAGAAATCGCCAGTTCCTGTGTTTTGGTTGTGAATTTCCTTCTACTAAATGCCCTGCCCTGTCATGTCAAACTACACTATCCAAATCAAGTCATGCATGGTGGCAACACTACATGTGTACAATATGGCAATTATGATTTTTACTCTGGTCGTAATAATAAAGAGGGTTTACCTTTACCTGCAGATTAATAATAATGTTACTAAACAGTATCAACATAGTAATAATAGCATCTACAGCAGCGCAGCAACATTATCAAAAATATCAGTTAAATTATTGCCGTTGCTTGTAAAAGGAAAAACAATGAGGGGACAAAAATAACACTGTAATTAATTAGCATTAACCTATCTAATGTGCTTATTTTGAGTGAGTGCGTTCACTTTTAGAGACGTGAATCACAAAAGGATAATCATAATCATGACGAAGATGACGAGAGGAGGAAAAGTGTCTTGTAAAACAAAAGATTTTTATTTGCGGATATTCCCACAAGATTTTGAGTTTACATACGTATATGGCTAACCAAGCATGAATACATACTTGGATATGTATAAATATAAAATATTCTTGCTTACCACCAGAAACACTATAAAAATCAATTGATCTGCACCCTCATGCATATACATGCACAACATATATGCATTTATTTATGTTCACGGGATTTACTACTATTGCTATATATGCAATTACACTGAAACAATGCAGCTTATAACAATGAACGGTAGTATTACTTTTTTATTACTGGTGAGTACAAACTTGTCTTGAAAGATGTTATTAAAAATGAGTCAAGTTCAATGCTATCATTTTGTTGGTTGATTCACTAGACGTTATCCTGCTACGTGTGTGATGTAAACCTTAGAAAATCTTGATCAAGTCGCAGCAACAAAGTTGGAATTACGATAAAGTAAAATTGCACGGGAAAGTACGTTTTCTCGTCAGAGTTGAAGCAATTCAATTACCAGTATAGAACAGTTACATTATAAAACAAAGGACTATTTATACCAATGCATTACTCTAATCTTATTACATGAAAGGGCTTGTTTGAAAGAGAGAAAATTCTTCAAATGTCTTTTCATCTATCATTAATTAACGATGACACAAAGGATCACATTATAGTCTCTCAAGTTCAATGTACTTGTTTTCCTATTTGTCGTATACCTATTCTACGTTCACACATAAAAGGTGTTTTGGCACATGCATTACAATGAATGTTATATATTCTGATCTGGATCACTGTATTTTAGGAACATGGTTTAGTAATTTACTATATTTATTGTACTTTCCAAATTTTTATAAGGTTCACTAAATTCCCCTGTACAGAGTACAGACATAATGTATTTAAACAGTTATTCATTGTGATCTACTCATTCCTTCATTCCTATTCAAATAATATGATACTTGTATATGTACCTACCTAATCACGTCGTATATAGTTTAGCAGCAAATTAAACGTAAAGCTATAAGCTAGTGAAAACTAAACTAAGTAGGTTAATGCAAGCCCATAATGCATTTATTAATATTTTGGGTGAAAATGAAGCCCATGGCCATACTTTTATTATCAATTTGTTATGGACATCACCTACATTTTCAGACGTCTCGCCTGGCATTGTTCAGGATAAAAAATATAATGCCAGCAAAGATTGTAACGGAACTGGTTTCCAGCTCGGCCAGTCTTCCAATAGTGTAGCGTGACACTTTATTCCTTTTGGGTGGAAAAGGAAACTGCAAAAATTTTAAAGATGAAATCAAGCTTGAGAAAGCTCAGCAAGTTTTCTTGCTGTTGCCTTGTGGTAGCAGCCGTTTCTATTATTGGGAGTTTGGGTGGAGCATTAGGGAAAACCCAAGTGGCTGTTTTATTTGAAGACTACCATCGAAGAGGTTATTTTGATAGAAATTATGTATATTACATCTAAAATAGTCTGCAAATTATTGTAATCCTAAATTATTTATAAAAATTGTATGTAGGTGACTCAAAGGTCATTGTATTCGATAGCTGCCAAAACATTCCAACTGACTTCAACGACAAAGCGTCTTCCTTGGACTCCCGTGGGGAATGCGTGCGACTCTACGAGAATCGGTGCTGTCAAGGAAGAAGCATTGAGCTTCCGGCAGGCTCACCCTTCATTGATGATCTGTACAACGCCGAGTTTGACGACGTCGTATCCTCAATCAGTCCATGTGGAAACTATGCCTCTCCACAGCCACCATCTCTCCTCCAAGAAAACTTTTTTGGTCATTCGGAATTATTAGATAAGGTATTCACAGATGATGACGTTGTTGTCTACTACGACGGAGATGTAAGCAGACGTATCAAATGGCCACATAAATTTGTGGGGGATTCATGGCGCTATGTGAAGAAGCACTATAATTTAGACCAAATTGCTGGTTTAACGAGGAACGAGAAGCTGCACGTTATTTTCCATTCTGGAAAGTCGTACATGCGTTACAACTCATCAGCACTGACCTACTTTGATGTAACCAGTGAATGCAGAAACATAATTGACATCTCATCTGAAGACAACTCAACATGGGTAAAAAATCACGGAGACCAACTGGATTCCATTAGTGAGCAGTTTGGAAACATGGTGATTTATTTGTACAGAGGAGGCAAAGACGCCCCCACCTTCCAGTATTTAGACAAGCATGATGCAGAATTTGTGAAAATCATCACGTTTGACATGTACCGCGGCCTAAATTTGACATCCGAGCAGCAGCGGTTTTATCGCAAGGCTCTCAACTGGAAAAGTCCAGTACAGGCAATGGAGAAAAGTTCTGTCAACTGGTTTAGGGACTGGTATTATCCAATTTACAATGAGCATGGTGGGCTAAATGTGCTCAGGAAGTACTTGAAATTGTCGGCGGCATACTATCCGACGTTGACGGCCACAAGGCATTTTAATGTAACGACTGATGGGGACAGCGAGAATTCTACCACGCTACAAATGAACTTAGGAGAGTTTGTGCACTTTTGGAGTGGTTAGTATTACTTTCTATTTTTTATGCGCACCATATAATGCTTAACTTTTTTATGTTTTAAGGACAAAACGTAAAAAATGAAATGGTTTTTGGGTAATATTGCAGGAGTGACTCACACGAATCTACAAAACCTGGCTGTACAGGCGTTTGGCTGGACTATGCTTAACGAGTACCAGTTGATTCAGGCTCAAAAAGATTTTCCCAAGTTGAACTACTAAAAATTGAAATCTAGGGCAATTAAACAGTAATAAACATGCTTTTTATATTGAAAAATTGGGGGCTGTATCTTTATTTGCAATATAAGTTAGTTTACGAAGCTAGTTGCTAAAAATATTTTGGCCTTGTTGTAGTAATCTTATGGCGTTGGTTGTGTAATATTAAGTAATATTGAGCAGGTTTTTACTCAAAAATGGTTTGTAATGTAAAGAGTAAGAAGAAGGTCAACGTAATTTTTTAATCATTCTTCCAGTAGGCATGCTTTATATCTCATACACGTGTAAAATGTAGGGAACTACAATATTGCTCCTAAAACTTTTACTGGATTGATCAAAATACCGTAGACCTGCGATTAAAAGTTATAGATGGTTTTATTGTCGTAGGCCGTATAAGATTCAACTGCATTAATATTCCATTATCGTATTACAACAGGTGCACTTTTTTCCTTTATCGTAAATTGATTCGAATCACTTCCGGTATTACATGGGCATTTGCAATACAATGTACAAATATGGTAGGACATAGTTGGTCTACATATATGGACAATTTTTCAGATAGGTCATTTTGCTCATTCATCTCACAATTCTGGATTCCGGATCTTGTCAAGCATTCGATTGCACACAAATAAGCAAGCATGATGAAAGCACACAGGCCCAGGCTCCTTAGTCAACAACTTGCATCGAGGTCCGCCACCAATTTAAATTCTGGACAGGTGTGTTTCTTACACTCGCCCTTTCTTCAGTACAACATAATCCAGGTCCGGCTTCAGACCTATTTCTTATCGCATTTCTTTTACCACAACGTAAAAAACGTTAGAAATACATGAAACCGGATAAATATGTATTAGTCATGATAAAAAAAGCAATCCTGTTCTTATGCATGAATGCAATAAGATTTGCATTTTTGGACGCTTTGTACAAATTAAATAACCTGATACACATTACACCACATGTATTTTGTACAGAAATGAAATTTAATATCACCTTTTGTTCTTACGCATATCACCGTACTATTTTGCAAGTCATTCATTCATACATGCTGTGATTATGCATATATTGAACAATATCCCTACTAAATTTATAAGAGCAATGGCTTGACCAGGAATTTCATTATCTTAATACGTTTCTTTCTTTTGATCTTACGCTTAGATACATACAATTATCGTGCACGAATTTTATTCAGACCTTCCAGGAACTTTAGCGTTTGTACGTGAAACCATTTATTTGCTGTAGGCGAAATACGTAAGCGAAAACTAATTCGTAGAAAGACTAGCAAAAAACACTAAAGGCAGGTTATTTGCATGTTATCATTACATGACGTTGCTGTTATTCTTCGTGAATGTATAATCCTTGTATGCATGATAAAAAACCAGACTTGTCATCTTGAGTCATGCGACAAACGACAAGCTGAACAAATTTGACAAAAAACCAGGATCTCTTTAACCACAACGAACATTAAGGAAGGATATCTCTGCGGTTGTAATCATGCGCTTGTCTTGTTCAGTCACATTAAAACACGATCACGCTGTCCGTTGCGTGTCTTCAAGAAGAAAAAACCCAGAGATTAGGAAGGAAATGTTCTGGAATGCATAATGCAAGCAGATTTAATACTTTGTGAGCTGATCTTGACACGGAATTTCCGCATTGACCTAAAATGGACAATATGGATATTATAATTAGGTGGAGACACACACCACCACTGACGTTATGGCACATTATGGCCTGGTCATTTACATATCTTATCATGGAAATATATTCTACTTATGTTTTACTGTTATTTTTAAAAATTATTCATGGTTTTTATAGTTAAACAGGAAATTTTTATTTGCAATTACAAATAGTTAGAGGTTGTTGCTGCTGCATCCATGTTAGATCACTTCGATCCTCTAAAAATGCTACGTAACTTTAGCATTTCGAAAATATTCTCTTTTATAGTTAGGTAATACACATCAGTACATTACCAGCCACCTGTTCATCTAAAAACTTTATTGGATTGTCTTAAAAATATTTTATTTTTGAAAACGCATAAATTAATCTATTAATTATTTAATCTTAAATATTTTTAGCCCATCTTAATTTTTCATGTCATATTAAGCATAAAGAACGACGTAGTAATTTTATAGAATATATGACGTCAGGATATAAGAATTCGGGCGATTGTATTTTTACAACCGGCTACCAATTCACAGTCCTCATTAAATATTAAAATTCCAAACTCTTATATGTACTCTAGCTTCAACCAACTCATTTACTCATTCATAAGAGAAGCCGTGTTTACCGGATGGATAAACCCAATAAACCATAGAATGCCCTGGATTGTACTAATGCAAAAGCTGGACAACTGGAGAGGACTGGATAGACTTGCTCCTGCTTTTATAACACATAACATTCCACTGTTTGCATTGCGGTGACGCTAGAAAGAACAAAAACTTTGTCACCGTCACAAGAGAACAAAATACTTTTGGCAAGTACCTATGTATGTTGTATAGTGCAAAATGCGTGCACTTGATCAGATTAATTATTTTATTGCGTGCGAGCCGCTTTCTAAAACCCGAATGGAAAATGAGATTACTCGTATTTTATAAGTCTGTATATGTATAATATGGCAAGCACCGCAGAAAAAGAAAGGAATGCAGGTGTCCAGTAAAAATTTCGGCTGTAAGTGTCTCAATTTTAAAGGCCAAATTAAAAGAACCATGTAAAAAGTAAGCCAACAGCTGCATTTGCCATTTACCACGAGCTTTCATCATCCGTTTTGCATTTGTCCGGTGCTGTCTAGTTTACCTCTTTACTAATTTTCTATGCTGGAATAAAAAATACTACCAGTATTTTACCACAAAACTAGGGAAAAACAAAGCGATAACGACATTTCTCTAAAGTTTTGTGCGTGCTATAAAGCGGTTTTTATTCTTTCATTATCATCTCGAAAAATGAATGAGCTTCCTACTTAAATGTCAATTTCGACAACAGTGTAAAATTTCCTTTTGATCTCAAAGCGATTACAGCTTCACTCTTTTAAAGGTCAGAAGTCATGGCTATCCTGTTTCTTTCTAAGATAATTACATGGATTTTTAGTTAGAATGGGCGTTTTGTCTATGTGAGGAGGTGGTTGTAGTGAGTAAAGGTTAATAACACATGTGGATGGTGTTTTTTCTAATAGCTTTTTTTTATTCCGGCATCATTAACCACACGACTCACGACAATGAAGGGAATAATTATAAAATTACGTTCATGTTCTTGCCTTGCTTGCTTGTTGCATGCCATGCAATATTGTACTAAAATACTACATTTAGTTTTGGTAAGCATTTAAGTCATAATGCCTAAGTAAAAAATGGTCTGCACATTCCATACAACGGAACGTCCACAGTATACTTTCTAAGTTGTAAACTTAATGATAAACATCTTTTAAGCTGGTCTTTGGGTTTGTGCATATATAAGTCACACTGCACTGTATTCCCTCCCTCCGTTTACCTCCATACTCCTAACCGTTAAAGTACATATATATGCTTCTGAAAGTGTAAGAATTGTGGGCATGAAAATGTCATCTTGTTTATGTTGCGGAAAGAAAGTGGAAACTGTTGTGGATTATAATGCATATTTTCAACTTAAGATTGTCGTCATCTAAAACATTACCACCATAATACATTTTCCAACCTCCTTTCCCTCCTTTCCACCTTTACATGCACACTTCTTCAGTTTAATCACCGGTGTATAGTACACATGGACTTTTATATTAACATGGCTAACGTTGACCGTGTATATTGTACTTATCAAAGTCAATCTATAAAAAATGCAATGTGAAATAGTTATGCTAACTTTACAGGTATTCGTCTCCCACAAAGCCACGTTAAGTACGCTATTGTAAAAGCATAAGCCAGCATTAAACCTAACAGCAAATATATATAGGTACTTGCCTTGAGGTGTGCCCTGTCCCCACAAATCATACACGAGTCCACTCAACATGAAACAAAGAGTTCCGGGTCAGGGCTCTAATTCCAGTCTCTTTTTACAACACACTCAACTTGGGATTCAATTTTAAGGAGTATGAGTAGTATAGAATTACATCGTATATATTATTGCCACACACAACAAAATCTTGTTGAAAACCGGGAGAAATTTGGGTAGTCATTAACAAGATTGTGGAACAATCGGTGCGGGCCCCTTTTTACAGTCGTATCGTGTGCAATCAATTTTATTGACGAGAAAGTAAAAGCCAGATTAACCTTGTGCTGAAAAGTAAACAAATCGGGACATAACCGATAAGAGAAAACGCGGTTACGAAAAATCATCAAATACTCCCAACTTGGAACCCCCTAAGTCGTTAAACTTGTTGCAAAATCTGCCAAAGAGAAATTCTAAAGTTTTCTTAATGCCTTTCTCCACCTTGGGTGACTTAGGAAGCCCAGGTTTCAGTTTAGTTTTAAAAGTGCCTGCGCCTGTACCATTCTTAAAACTCGGCATCAGAAATTACTACATTGGTTGTTCCGATTCAATAGAGGAAATGTAAAAAGAGGTAAGTAAATCAAATTTGTAAAATGAAGCCAATAACTATGCATTAAATACTCAAAGACGTTACCTTTTGAAGAGGCTGTAAAAAGAAAGGGTGATTTAAACCGCACTGAAATCCCGACAGAGTGCAATGCCTTCTCTTTGTTACAGAGTTTTCTGGATCAGTCCCTTTAAGTACCCCTTTTTTTCTAGCCGCAAGTTTGTGTGTATGTGTAGGTTAGTTAAGTCATTAGCCGATATACCTGAGTTTCTATTGTTATTTATTAAAAACTAATCCACCGATATTGGATTGCAGCACAAACATGTGAATAGGTAAGCCATTAAACCAGACATTCAGGGCTAGGCCTACATTTTCTGTTTATTACATTATGCAAAATCAATCCTGTGTAGTAAAAGATTTTATATGTAGTCTAATGCATCAGAAAAACATCTGAAATGCACCAAATTTCAGGTCGTTGTACCGTTTGCCTGCTTGAGACCAAAAGTTATGTAACGAGTTTCATTTCTTCCAATTTTCGAGAAAAGCTTTTGGGTCTCCGCCTGTCATGTGTTCACAAGCATGATGCATGATTTTCATGTAACAAAATTTCTTTTCTATTTGGTATGCAAGCATACACACATGATCCAGTATCGTAAAGCAGGGTTGAAAGATAATAGAATATAGTAAATTGCTTTGTGAAACAAGAGTAGAGACCCAACCCACACAAACAGTATTACTTATCTTTGTTTGCAATTGACAGTAGTCATTTTGACTTGTTTTCAGATAAGATAGATCCAATATCCAAGGATCACTAACCTATCGTATCGTAGAAGAATACGCTTAAATTATGATAGTGATGTATGTAAAGTTATGCAGACTTTCCAGTAAATAACCGAAACAAATAATGAGTTTTATTAGTGTATTCATATATAGTGCATCGTATTCATTTACATATTATGCTGAACAACACTATGAGCCAAGGTCATCTGAAATGAAAAGACATGGCTTGTCAAACAAAGTGAAAGGGTCTGTTTACTGAAGGGTCTCTAAATTTATCAGCTCCCATGGGTCGACACGGTTCATCACCAATTGCCCACACGATGGAACTTTGTACATTTGCTCAACGCTGTACTCAATTGAGACTTTATTATCAGACCCCAAACTCAGCAAAGCAGAACAAAAGGTCCACTTGTTTGCGTATGTGGATAAACTCCGGTTTTGCTATGTCAAGTGTACCTTTGTCCATTGTGTGGGACTTGGAGCTATAAAATCCAAACTTTTCTCATATCTTCCGAAATCTAACACTGTAACGTAAAATGCTAAACGTTGGCCTTCGATTTAGACAGAAGAAATCAATTTCCAAAATATACATAAGTTATGCATAGGTATCATGAATTATGAAGCATCAGCCGGGCAGTACGTTAAATGATCACAGAGGGTGCAGTTGTATTTTGATACAAAGGGTTTGAAAAATATTGGGAAAATAGTATATGAACTGCAGCCATTATGGTTGTTTGCAGTTGGGTATAAATTACAAAGAATTCTTTGTATATTAATACGGAAAAGAGGCAACGTCACATGGAAAGAACAGTTTGAATATTATTGCTAAGGTCAAAATACTTACGCTTTGTTATTGTATTTCCAAACTTCGGATTTTCCGAAAATGATTGACTATTAGCCTTTTTTGCTGAGACAAAGAAAAATTTTGTTTACGTTTTTGGGAAAATGTTATTTAAGCTGATGCTACTACTGATAAAAAAAAGGCTGACCAAGAAGACGTAAATTCTGTTAATCTTATCCTAGTATACTAGTATCACGTACCATGCAAATCACTCAATCTCCATGCGTCTCCTGACTTGTCATGAAACGTTCATTTTATCCCAAATGATAATAATTATTGCTAGTCAGGCAAAGTATCCAGCATAAAATTAACAAATGTATGCGACTTGTTAACTGTGTATTAAAGAGTTAAAATTAGGCTCTCGTTTGTACTACGTAAACATTCGTCTGGGCTATTCCATAGCTTTAGATGTTATCATACAAATTGTAGCAATTGAATACAGTAAACACAGTCAATCTGCGTTTTTAAGTGTTGGAGCAAACACGAGCAGCAGAGTATTTACACACCAAAATAGCTGTTACGCAGTATTTGACCTCAAAATCAGCTATAAATTTGCGGAACCACTGCTGCGAGTCGGAAACATGTTAGATACCATTGACTGTCATTCTGTCAGCCAAAAACGAATGTCGAATTTGTCATATTATTTTATTAGACAAACCAGTACAAATACGGTGAAACCGTGTGGAGTAAACTGCTGCAAATATGTATAACATGAAACATTGTATGAATTTATAATCAGCTAACTCTATTTTGTATTCACGATTTTTGCTTTCAGGAATGATACAGGTCCACGAAGAGAAGTCATGCACAGACGGCGAGACAGATCAACAATAACTGGACAATGCATGATGGTCACGAATCCGAAAACAACAACAAAGGGACACAAAGAAAACCTTGAAATTATTGCAGTTGTAAAAACACCACAGTTATTGACGGCTGGAGTACCTGAACCTGACCTTTTTCATTTTTCTGGAACTACCCTTCTGCTAAGCGGGATCTATTTGAGCCTTTCTATTTTTCATAAACAAAAAATAATGCAAGGCTACAAAAGCTGAAACAAATCTGCCTGGTTCAAAAATACCAACGCACATTTTACCAATCAAAAAACCAAAACATATGCGAAATTATATAGTCTTTGTTAGTTACTAGTTAAATACCAAACAGGGAAAAATCATTTTTGTGCGTGATAGCACATTAAAACGCTCTGTATAGTTTATCAAGTAATTATTCGACAGTACCAATTAAAAAGTATGGGTTGGTGGCCTTGTTCCTGCTGCATAGGATGTTTCTACCGGTGCTTCCAAGGTGCGCAATATTTACCTTTTGCCAATACTCACTAACTA
>JAHZNG010003910.1:0-10473 GCA_027744375.1 Orchesellides sinensis | reverse complement strand
CTAAAGTAATACCCGTCTTGGATTTGGGTAGTCATTAATATGGCTAATGTGGTTTTATGTGTCCATAAATTGAGATGAAGGCATAATTAAAACCACATTCAGAACGATAAAGACGCAAAACTATATATCTCTAAATCTTCAGTTTTTTACTTTTAATCTTAGAACCATTTCTCAACTCTTCTTTTTATATGAGCAAGGTCGTCATAAGGCGTTGTATTGCATTGCCCCCAACTAAGAGGTCATTTTGCATAAGATTTTGTCAATTAATTGGTTAAAAGTGACATGACACGTCTTTTGTGTTACAATGAATACCATAAGTGTTTTATTTTTTATTACTATATGCGTATGTCACAATCACAACTCAGCCACCTGCTTGGCATACAAAAATATTTTTCACAAAAGATTTTGTTTGTGTGTCTCTACCAAAAAATGATACATGTTATTGAACTTGAAGCGCAAATTATTTAATTTACCAAAAACCATGCCTATCTTTGTTAAAAACCTTAACTTAAAGCAGGATAAAGATTGTGTGATATCCTTATCCTTTATCACGATCTTGAATTTGGAGATAAACAAAATCCGAGAATGTTTGTATTGCGAATGTACGATTCAGTCAAAGGAATGTTTTAAAACAGATTCGAAAGATCATGTCGTATCTAATTAACAAAAACTTGATGAAGGTTATGGTTGTAGTACGGCGAAGTAATTTTTACGTCAGATGAGATTAGCCGTTAGCAAAATGTGTTTACTTTCCCATTAAGTTGTTTTGAACAAAAGATATAAATTGATGGCTTAACTGACCAATCTAATTCTAATTTAAAAAGATTTAAAGCGATTGGTCAAGCAGTCACATACCGCACGTAATTGTAATCGCATTGCACCATATCCTTCTAAAACCTTCAAGGAGGACTCATACGTTCAAAGTGCAGCTAACAATGACAGTTTCATATTTGCTGAAAAACAACCTTTGTCTCACATGCTCTCATTTGATACACAAGGAAGTTACAATGCAGCCGGAGTTGATTCTTAATGAATGGAAAGATGTTGATGTTTTTGATGTTCATAACAATAAATAAGACGTGCACCTATAATGACATTTTTTACATTAGAGTAGAGCACATCATAAGAGCTGGTGAATTTCCTTGCTACTGGATCATGCAACAATGGGAATCAAGCCGAAACGTGTCCTATGCGCAAAAACTTCTTTTCAACAATCATCTCTCAAATTAAAGTTTGTGTTTGTGTCTCTAGATTTCTTACGTTCCTACCCAATTAAAACTTAATTCCCAGCTGGAGGGCTTCCATTTTAGATAAAAAACACATTATAAATAATTTAAAAAATGGAAAACACCTCAATACATGAGATAAATTGTCCACAATCAAAACTGGGAGTTACTTGAAGTTATGTGAGGATAGAAATGCTTTCTTTAATAAAACACAAATAATTATGACCAAGTTTAATACGTATCGATTTTGCGCATCATACTCCAATTGTGTAACAAGTTGTATTATCTACATCATAGTTCCTGCTGTCTTATCATAAGCTCAGCAGTTAACCTTGGGTTGCGGCTATGCCCATATTAAAAGAAACTTGGCATTTGATTTGGGAATCCACTCATATTTACCTACATAACGCATCGATTACTTGGAATTTGCCGACATTGTAAATACCACGCGAAGATAATTCTTCGTGTTAGTCATACATGAGCACATTTAAAACCTGTCTGACCAGGTGCATTATGTATCAACTCCATGGTCTCATTTCAATTACAATGAAATTCATCTACCTTTGTAGATTCAACGTGTTCTTAAAGGTTTTAGAAATAACAGAAGTCGTAAAGATCTGTTTACATAAATAAATACGTAGGTGACTACTGACATAGTAAACCGGTACCCATAAAATGCGTCTTAATTTTACTCATAAAGCTTTGTTTAAAGTTCAATTAAGAGTATTATTTTCACATTATCAAAAAAATTTAAATGTACCTAATCCTACCTCCCAAAGCTTCTGAAAATAGCATATAGCTATATAGTTTCGGTTATATAAGAATAAGCATACGAATTTATATACAAAATGACAAAAAAGTTGCAAGAACAAAGTACGAACAATAAAATTATGAGATTGCTTTGCTTGGCCTTTCCGTTACGGTTTCTTGAACAAGACAGCCATTAATACAGATTTAAACTCAAACAGCGCAATGCATTTAAGTTTGGTGTTAGCTCATGGTTAAATTAACAGACTTGACTGGAAAGCCTTAATTTTGTTTTTAGGGCTTCTTTACTTATCTTTGCACTTTAATTGAACAATAAGGAAAATTTTTAACACGATAATGAACAATTATTTTTACTTATTACATATACATACATATTTGATACACCATAACAAAGACCGTTATGTGTCGCATGTATAGTAGGTATGAAAGTGTAGATCAATGGTCGATGTTAAAGATTTATAAATGATAAAAATACCTAGCTAAAACAAAGACGGTAATTTTGTACTGTTTTCCTCATGTTGTACACAAATCCTGGAAAATGCTGGAACGATCAGAATGTTTTAGTTATACATAATTGCAATCTTCTCGCTTATCCATTACAAATCCGTCAATTATAAGCAATCAAGAATAAATAAACACAAGCGGAGTAAGAAAAAAATCAATTTTGTAAAATACAGGTTTATGAATCTGGAATAGATAAGAGTGGCCATGAACTAGTTTATTTGTTATGTAATTGATACTATGTTTCCAAACGTTTTACTACTGCTTGGTTTATAAAAATATTACAAGCGTTATTGTTTAGGAATTGCTAACAAATCGTTGTTGAATAATCTCCTTGTGTTGCATAATTATACTGTATATCATTAAAATATATTTGCTTTATGATTTTCCTGGACCTGGTACAACGATCCAAAATACATATTTTTGAGTTGTTTACGCTTAGTACAAAGAATGATAAGACGTTCTTATTTACGAATCTGGCCATTTCTAGAATTTTCTAATATACCAAAGGAGAACAAAGAAGTAAAGTTGGAACAGCTTCGATGAATTTTGGATGTACCTATCTTTGGTAACTATCTTTGGATTGTCTCGAAAGCTGGAACATTAAGGATGTTTAGAACTCGACAAGATTCTCTGGAGCCTGCCTGGACATTAAGGTTTACAGCAGAAGGGTGTGGAAAAAAATTTGCATTTTCACATACCTATATATACAAACGTGGTTCATGGTTTACATGGTTCAGCTTTTAGATAAGCCTTTAGCTAGGATACGTGTAATAAAAGCCTAAGTTGTTATAAGCAGTGGGCATAATTTAGGATCAGTAGTAAATTCTATACTATTCTTCATTACCTTTCAACTTTTCTAGTAAACTTTATAAAAGTTATTCCGGTCGATGATCGCAATTCGTTTTAGGCAATCTAGTATGATTTTCATTTTTATTTCTAACAAATATTTTAAAAAATCAAGCCTGAAAATCTAGACATTCCTACAGTTGTCTTGTTGTATATCAGGTCTTATACTTTTTGCCCAGTATCACTAACATTTACACAGACATATCAGTGCAAGCACTGTTCTGTGCTACTATAAACATTATACGAATCTATGTGCATATGAGAAGGGAAAAATAAAATTACAACCTGATCGTCAATTATACAGCAAGGATAAAAATGACTGACCCTACCAAATCCCGTGATGAGTTTAAAAACAAAAACACAACTCTGACCAACCCGACTACAGTAACACGTTGCTTGTTCTACAGCATTAAGAAAAAATTCAGTCATCAGTAAACAGAAATTTACATCATCGACAGACAGCTTACTGGAACCGGTCATCGAAAGATGTTTGTGACTCTTGTTTTTATACTGAAATTATAAACTTGTTATAAGCATAAACAAGAACCTGCCTTAACATTCTAGAAGAAACGCCTGTTCAAAGTCAACAATTTACAGAGACAAATTTGCCTATGGTATATTCCACAGGATCCCTTTCCATCACGCAAAGAACAATCCGCTTCACACCTACCACCTCCCAATGCAGATTCATGAGTTATGCACACATATGCTTAGCGGACTGTTTTACAAAGATAGGGATGAAAATGCAAATAATTCTAAAAACTGGCTTAACCTTGAAATGTTGGAACGGTCAGAGTCAGAATCCCTAAGCTCCTTTATGTTTTACTGATTGCAATGAACCGTAGGCATATTCCATGTGTTTATCAGAGTTAAAAAGATTGTAGGACTCTCCAAAGATTGAATGTCATCAGGACATATTACATATTAAAAAATCAAGTTTTTGTGTATTTTAACATTACCACGTTTTTGCGCTATATTACGTAATTGCGCAGTAAGTTTTTAGGATGTGTTTCAAATTGCTGTTAATTGCTTCATTGACGGTATTTTTTAATGTCTAGAAGACAGTTTTTATGATAAAATTGATGTATAATCATTTATACGTTCATATAATAATACATTTTTGGTGAACTGGTATTTGTACAAAATATGGATGATATATAAAACTATATAGAAGTAATTAAGTAAACTTTTTCAGAATCAAATCTTATGTGATCGGGGAAGTTTGTTATTTCGTTCTCTGAAAAAACCATTTATAGCTTCTTGTTGAAATGATGGTTTGGAAGGCGGTAGGAAGCCTGATTTAGTAATTTAAGTTTTGACAGCACCGAGGCTGCTTTTTATGAAAACATTCCTATGTACTTTCCAAATCCCTTTTTATTTTTTGTGTAGCTGAAATATTTGTTCACTCATTGTCAGCATTTGATATGAATGAAAATAAATCGTTTTCTAGAAGTTTCCTCTCACGACAAGGTAACACGGGAAAGTGCTCCGGTCCAGCTTTTCTGGTAAACTTAAATGCGGTTGTTGATACGAAGATGTAGTGAAACAAGATGATAAACAGACGAAGTAAAAAACAAATTTTTAACAACACGAAACTTGTTTTTGCTGTTTTTGAGTGAGGATGGTCAGTGAATGGCATTTGCTGCACAAAAAAGCGAAGGTGCCTCATGTTTTTGCATGATTCATAATAATGGCGAACAACGTGGCAATCCAGTATAAAAAGGAAGGGTTTAAAGTCTACAGCATCTTCAAAACTTGAGACGAAGGTTTTTATTAGTTTTTATACCATTTCAAACGAAAGGTCGATTTTTATGATTACGTGATTTGATCATGATTAGATTTTAAATCGTGTATTTTCTTCAAAACATATAACTGAATAATACACATACATATTTCAGTATTTTCTGGAATGTTTGCAATAATATCAACATTTGCCTTGCCTTGCACGTAAATGGAAGCATAGTTAATGAATGTAAGTTCTAACTGTCTGGGCATACCTAGGTACATTGTTATTTCGTAAAAACCAAAACAAAATTAATCAATTGTTTTTTGTTGATGGTTGATTGCATTGACGAGAGTTAAAAACATGGCAATGCCTTAAAATGCATTGGGCGGCTACTGGGCAAGGGTAGTAGTAAATACGTTACCTTTTTTGCGCATAACATTTCAAGGCTCTGCACCTGATCAATTTAGATCAATTACAAAAATATTGTTATGCTGTTGCTGTACTAGGTGTTTTTGCTTTATACTTTCAGTAATAATGACTTGTACATTATTACTTTGTTCATGGGGATTTCAAAAGACATTAATGGATAAAATGAAGTAAACAACTTTAATAGGTAATTCACCTGGGAAGTAAATGTCCTTAGCTTAACTTTTCGGGGGATTGCCATTATTAATTCGTTTTTCATGGACATTTGAAAATCTTCAAGCTTTACTTTCAAAACAATAGTATTCCCAGATCCTAGTTCACAAAGTCTTAAACCTCTTCCAATGCCACAAAAGCGGATTTGCAACCATTTTTTTGCAAGAATAATGTGAACTCTATGATATTGCTACCTTAAAAGCCGCAGTACTTGATGAGTTTCTACATTAGTATTTTTTTACTGCTCTTGTGCATGAATAATTTAGCCCGTCAAAATTTTATACCAAGTCGAAAACTTTTAACCACTTTAAATTGCTAATAAGATATTTAGACGACTTAACGAGCATAGGGAATCACCATCATGGCTGACTAATTCTTAAAAGGAATCTCTGACATTCTATAAATCAGGATGAGCATAATTATCGCGTAGGTGTAGATAATATGTAAATGCTTAAATACATGTGCTCCTTCCGGTTTCTTACATGAACAAAGACAAATGAAAAGTACAATTCATGGTCAATGCTTAGGTACTATTAAGTGGACAATATGCGTATCTTATCACCGCACTGTAAGTGCGTCATAATATTTGCATAAGCTTGTAAGAATAGGATCAAATGATAAGTAAGTCAGAGTTTAATTTTTGTTACGCCACATGCTACGAGTTAAAAGGGCGGTCGAAGGTAAATTGGTTTAATTATCGTAACGTCTTTCCGGTCTGTCTGGCGATTTCCAAAATATTTCTTAATGAGAAAATAATCTGCGGAAACATAAAATTTGTTCATGATAATCTGGATATTCTATATATACGTATCAAATATGTGTTAAGTACCTATCATTTTGCACAACATTAATAAAACGCTTTGTTAGACACGTGAAATTGATAGGTATTAAAAATAAAATTATTTAGCTATCCATGCAATAATTCATCTCTATAACAAGAGATGAGCATTGGCAAATTGAAGGTACTTATAATATTATATGTATGTATATCTTGCTGTAACGTCTTACCAAAATGCGCTCATTACTATGCAAATGGAGTGATAGTTAGGTGAGAAATAGAGGGATATATTATGTCACCAACCTAATTCAAATAAAGGCATAAATATAGATAATGTTAATTTATAATGCCATCAAGGTACCATTTTAAAAATAGAACATTTAACTGCACAACTGGTTACACGTAAACGCATATCTAATTCTTTATACACCTTAATAAATCTCAACTTTCATTTCAGTTTTTTAAAGACCTATGGTACTGATTCCTGAACTTTTAACATGAAGGTACATACTTTATACACAATGGCACACGTTTTGAAGTGTGACATGTTTTATGTTTGTAAAATGTAGTTTTTGCATTTTTGTTTTTAGCTTTGTAGGACATGAATCTGTCATTGAGAATCACGTGCCGTTGGTTTGTTTGATCGCAGTTGCTGGATATGATTGTAATCATACAATCTATCAGTATGTCATCTAATTAAATTATACATTTTCACTAAAATGACTTTTTCTATGCAAATGAAGATACGAATAGGTGACAATAATTTAAATTACTACAAGATTTTAAATAAAGGCCTTGGAGCACAAAAATGGGATGTGATAAATTCTTTTGATGATTATTATTTTAACGAGTAACTTGGCTGCATTACTGAATGCATAATTTTTCTCATAATCTAATCTCAATCTATTACAACTTTTAAATTTTATAAAGAGTGCAGAGTAGGTTTTGTTTCCTTATGTATATCCCAATACTTACGTAGGTACTTGGTACACACTGGCAGTCTGTTTTTCATGTGTCATTTGTAATGAAAATTAATGAACCATTACATCACTGACTGGCTATCACATACCGTTGAGTAATTTTCAATTGGTGGTCAGTCTATTAGGGAAGCTAAGCGGTTTAAATTATAAATTTTGCAGCAAAACTGGCTTCTGTCATGTGTGGTAACTTAAAACAAAAAGACATTTCAATTCAATCCTCGCCGATTAGAAAAATCGCAATAAACACACGGACAAAAGACAAGGAACAAAAGGGTGTAGAAATACAAGCAATTATTTTTTACCATGAATTTTTAATACAAGAATTGCGTACAGAAATAAAACAATCATCAAATTATCACGATAAAATGATTAATGATGATTTATTTAAAATAGTTTTATCATTTATAAAAACACATACTTGGAAAATATGGAATTCATTTGATTGATACTATGAAATGAAGTATATGCAGCATGATATATTTAACGATACTCTATGTCAAGTTTGTTTCTCTTGTTAGTTCGATTAACGGTTTTATTTGCAATAAAAATACCACTTAATTATTGCAGGAAATCAATGTTTACTGTAAGATTGTTAAAACATACAAAAGACTATTAATTTATTTTATTAACTAACATATCAATTATCATATTATTGCTCCTTTGCTGATACTGCTAGTTGTATTGTCGTAGAAAGAGATAATATAGCTGATAGAAATGGTAAGCGCCTCCACCTTCACCATTAAAAAGTAGTGTTCCGTGTTGTGTACATAGTATGGGTAATCTTATTATAAAGTGAATTTAAATTACTGGTATGCATGTATAAGGCGGACAATGTAAATAAGGATCTCAGTGTGCAAATTGAGTACTCAAGTATAAATCATGAGATGAGATACATAGCATATGCCAGATAGTGTCGATGAAAGTAATAAACTTTATGTGCATAGCATAAGAAATCCTTATAAAATGGAAGTCGCTCATCCAGAACATGACAGCTCATCAAATATGGAAACGGAAGCAATTATAAGGTGTATGGAAAAGGAAACTTGATACTAACGGTGTATTGTACAACGCATATGTATGTATAAAAGTTTAGTTTTTATATTATTTGAGTTGCGCACTTTTTGTCGGAAAGTGTGGCGAGTGGGTTGTTGGACATTAACTGACCATGGCAGGTTGACCTTGCTGATTTACATTTTACTAGATTAGTTTAATACTTCCAAAGCAAACAAGCGGAAGTGGGAATGCCGATCATCACACCTTAAGACTTGAGATAGATTCGTTGCCCCTTTTGTTCACTAAAGTATTGTTCTACTTGCCTATTAAGGATCAAAACGGATTTATATTTGTTTTTGTGTGTATTTCCTGGAATTCCAACTAGTAAATTCATTCCGCATTGTTTCTGGTCCATCACAACAATAACAAAAAAAACAAGAATTAATTGTATGGTGGTTTGCAAAAAACGTCTTCCATAATCAGCGTATTTTTGTATCAATGTTGGTTTTGTCGAGGTTACTTGCTTGGGTTTTTATCCATCCTGTTTTATACTTACCAAGTATCGGAAAATTTCCGATCGCTGCAGGCATTCTATCTTAAACAGTTTGATTTAATTAGCATATTATGGTAAGTTAGCTCTTGTCGTCCGTAAGGTGATAATTTGCATATGTAGGATTTGTAAACAATAAATATTTGTAAGAAGAACTCATCAATGACGTAAGAAATCTTACTTGTCAAGTTTTTTTGTTAGGATTGAATTGCAGTATAGTGCAGCGTTTAAGACTATTTGTATGACTATCATTTTAACATTTTGTTTATTCTGGTTTTGGATTCATTTAATATAAGAAAAAATGTCTAGATATGTAGATGTTTTCCATTATATGTTTTTCGTGCTCTTAACCTGGTCGTTTACTTCTCTAAGTTTGTCTAGTTTCAAGTTTTAACTAAAACGATCAACGCACACAGCTAGATTCTAGACCGTGTGTGCGTTTAATGTAGCAAGTTATTTATTTGTTGTTTATTCTATTCAAGGAGTACATTTTAGTCCTCAAAACTACATACATACAGCTTGTTCATTTCATGCTAGACGTGAAATGGCTTTAAATAAAAATGTAATATGACTTAAAATACATATTTTTTTGAATACATATACATACATACATATAATATGTACATTTATCATAAATTTTAGTATGCCATAAATATTTCTATTGGTCATTTGCATAGAATTTAAGTTTGTCGCTGGAGATTCTGACTGGGTTCGGTGGAGATTTAGAATAAGATTGAATGATTTTCACCTATCTATAAAATGTCTGGTTTTAAATCCGGGTGCCCCGGGTTTCCCCGGTTAACAGATATCTAACTGCAGTGGTAGTAGAGCTTATAAAAAATATTGTACTACTGGGAAAACTTGAGCTTTACTGAAACTGTTTAGACCGGGGAATCCCTTCATCTGCTTACTTAGTATCAAAGCCTAGTTTAGTCCATTAATGGGCATCTTCAAGAAACCAGAAATGTAGGAAACAAGCAGCAAACCTAACCTAGCAAGTAAGTGTCCCTATATACAAGAACTGTGCGATCACATCAGTTTAAAGTGCAAGTAAGGTTCTGATGCTTTAAAAAATGATGCGGACATTTAATACAAAGGCCATTAGTGACTAACGTGGTTACCAACTTTAGGGTCAAAATTTTTGAGGAGTGCAGCACTTTAAAATGTATTTCATTGTGTATTTATGGTAAACATTTATCGTACTTTACTACTAAAAAAAGTTTTTCAAAATGGCTTGTCTGAGAAGGAATGAAACACGGTGGTTTTCAAAATGGTTTTTTAACACGTACGTAAATGGGGATGCATCAAAATATTACCCTAACTTTAATGGTGGAAAGCATTATGAGTGCAGTTGCACATTCCGAATTTTTTAATTTTAAAATGATTCTACAGCTTTGCTTTAGTATAAAAACCAATCAAAACAAAAATGGCATGATTCTACAATTTATTCCCAGGGGTCGAAA
>JAHZNG010003909.1:0-55712 GCA_027744375.1 Orchesellides sinensis | reverse complement strand
CTCGGAGGAAGAAAATTGTTTACGCAAGTATATGAACTGAGGAAATTTTGCTTGGTCTTATAATTGTTGAACGCAGTGTACGAGCACAGAATTCTCAATCATTTTCTATATCATCCAAGAAAAGTATGCATACATGCATAGTGTAACCATCCACTATGCAACTAATGTACACAAAGATACGTATATTGCCGGTCATGTCATAACTTACAAACTTTTTTCATCTAACAATGAAAATCAATTTATTTGAATGAAACACATGACAAGATAACTTCGTATAATCGTCAATCAACTAGAGACTATACAAATGTATTATGTAGCTGCTACATATAGGCAATGTTGGTAATAACACCAGGATGTTTAGATACACATGTACGTGACATTCCTCTGTACAAATAATATTTGATCGAGATGCCAAATTGTATACCTAGTTTGACCTACTATTTTTGGTTATTCACACACATTCTAAATTTTTTGCACTACCTGATGTTCCAGTGCCTTGCTATTGGTTTCCTGTGCTTAAAGTCATTTGTGTCAAACCAACCAAATGATTTTTTGCTATTCTTATATTTTGGTTAGTTTAATATGCATTTCGTTCAATAGAATACAAGTTGGTTAGATTCTCAGTAAAGTAAAGAAGAAGTAAAGGTAGTGCCTATTCTCACCTGTGTGGTTGTTTGGCTTTATGTTAGTAGTTCCCAGCTGAAGGTTTCGGCTTACGGCAAGAAACGGTACCACTGTAGTTGGAGTCGAAAAATAAAACATTTTTGAAATCGCAGTAAATTATAATTGGATTCACGACTAACTGAATTCAGTGACTAGGCTTTGTAAAGCAAAGGTGAACAGTATTTTACCATTTGCGGGGTTACTTGTAAATTAATGTGACTCTGCACAAATCCGGATGGTGATATGTGTTTTTGTAATTTATTTACCTCCTTTTTTGAATATACATTTTGATCCATTTAACCAACCCGTGAACCACGACCACGCACTACCATACATACCTACACACCTGAAGATGAGATAGATACAGATTGTACCTCCACGTCTACCTTTGGATTTGTTTATCCGTAATTTCATTTGTAATTTAATGGCAACTGTACGTTTAAGGTCAAAACAGACAATTTTCATACGTGTCCAAGTCCAATATTGTCACCAAAAATAGACTTGACGCCCCCTAATTTCTGCTGGAATTTATGCACCATCATATATATACAGTCTGGCTTTAGATGTACAAGTTCAGCCTTTTCTGTGTCACATGAATTTAATTCAACTAGGCAAGCCATTTAAGTAGATTTGCGTCGAGTATTTGGATTGCTTACATTATTTCATTCAATTCATGAGTTTTGCAATGAAGATACTTAAGATACTTTTTATACTTAGTTCATAAGTTGAAATTCTCGTGTTGAGATTGTGGGCTTTCCATCTCATTGGAGATACTGTGATTGTGTGTGTTTATGCTCCTAAAACCTAGTCAAAATGCATACAAAGAAATAAACTCGGTTAGTTATTACCTTAGTTTACTATGATAAACATGGATATTTTTTGCTTACGTACATGCGATGGCGAACCATACATAGCGTCAAGTGAACATTAAAAAAACTTTAACTTGTGTGTAAATATTTTCTGTGGTTTACTCAAATTAATAAAATTAGGAAGACAATTTATGGGCATTCTGGAAACAGAACACTTGTTAAATTTTTAAAATTCTTTGAAAGTAAAATAAAACTTGTGTTACGAAATGCGTAACAGTGCTATGCGTGGCAAGATTGTTGATTTGAATAGAAACAAGTATGCTGCGTAACGTAAATCTCATTTGCCTGGAAAGCATTAAAATACCAGGAAAGTGCAAGTGTAGCAATAAAAATTCCGATGCTTCACGCATCTGCAATAAGAGATCTGAATACATGATTCTCATTCCCCCTTTCGCGTGCAACAACCTTATTATAAAATCTCAAATTGTGCGGCTAATAAAGAGCACTAAATTATTTTAACCATTTAATCCTTTGAATGGTTTGACCTCTAAAACATTATTTTCTTACAAAGACGTGGCTCTGACTGACTGACACGATGAACTTCAAAGTGTCGCAGAGAAAAGATAAAGACACGCTGTGCCTAAAATGCCCATAATTAACTTACAAATATTTATTCTATTCTTTTTCTGAATTATAGCAACAATGCAAAACTGGATCTTGAAAAAACCGGTAAGTGAATGAACACGCAATCAAAATTTTAAAACTTTGATTTCTTTTAAAAACATAAAGGATGTAAAACAATGGGAAGGTAGTGCGTAATGACCTCTCATTTGAGCAAGGGGAGTCAACTTATCATTATGGTAATTCTAGGTTCAGCAAAAGCCATTGTTAAAATATAAAACAGAAATTTTAAATCTAAAGGTTAGCTCCCGTCTTCAAACCTTAGGTTGAATGGAAAAATAAATGTTTTGTTTAGCTGCTCTGATTTATTTACCGAAAACAGTCAGAGAGGTGAGAAAGTCATGTACCATATACGATGTATGAAAAATGTGATTGGGATATGTATCATTATGTCATTGTTTCTTTTTATTGTGTTCTTCTCTTAATTCGGTCAAGCCATGACACATGAAAAAAGAAAATACAGGGATCGTCTGCCTGAGATATCTACATAGAAGCGGCAGATGTATTAGTACGGTAGGAATCTTATTTGATTTTTATCCTGGCGCATTATTTCGTTGTTGAACTTGAACTATTATGGCCTTTTAAGGTTCATTGGTGATTGGGAAGTTTTATTACTTCATTGTTTATGTGAGTACATCATTGTGCATTATAAACTGTGTGGTTGATTCTGGTTAGATGATTTCATTCTTTTGAAGATTCATTCATGTCTCCGAATAATAGTGTGTGCAACGAAAATATATAAGAATCGGAGGCAACATTGGTCTGTCTATCTCTGCTCGAAACTGAAGGATTACAATGACGAATCGACCTTCCTGGTCCATGTAAATATGGATATGCAGATCCTTGTAAAAGTTCCGTTACCTGTCACGAGCTACATATTTGCATATTGCGTATTGGGTCTGTAGATTGGGTTTATGCATCTATGCAGATTTTAGTTGTCGTTTCTGTATCTCATTGTTCAACTGTTGAACTGCGAAACAATCTGGACATGTAAGTATCTAGGTTGCTTGAAGTATAAAAGCTAAAAATTATGTGTTATCGAATTCCACTGGCATAGTTTTCAAACGATTTGTATTTAAGTTACATACCAGCTTACTCTGGTAGAGGGGAAAACTGCCGATACAACGGAACAACATTTTATAATAAGTTAGCTCTCCCAGCTGCCAAATACGTTAATACGTTCTGATTGATATCTGTGTTTCGTATTGCCGTATAAGTGTTTATCACATTTGCATGTTAACACAAGATTTCAAGGTAAGAAGTTTTAACTTCTTGCTAAACTAGATCGTGGCTCCGTTAGGACTATCTTTGTCAAAAAAAAATATGGTACAAATATTTATTAACACATAATTTGTAGGATTTATTGGGTTTCCTTATAAGATGAGTTCATAAACAAAATATTATTATGCCAAGCATGCAGACAAGTTATTGTAAGAATGAGGCAAGAATTAGCTGAATAGTTTAGAATAGAATATAATATAGAAGGAATAGAATAGTATTGGTTTCTTTATGTAAGGTTTAATAAAAATAAGTAAATCGTGTTTTGTATTATAAAATATGACTAACATTTCTCATGCATACACACTTATTGTGATATGATGTTAACAATGAGTAAATTACTTTGGAAATTTACAATTTTAACTTGATGGGCTTAAAAAGCTTAAAGTCATTTGTTCAATATATTTTGGCCATTTAGGTGGAAATTGAAATCTCTTATTATTATCCTGGACATTTAAAGCTCAAACAAGACTTGAACAGGTTTTTCTATGTCAAAGCAAACAAATCTGTCCCTAAAATGGTAAATAAACTTGTTTTTTATTTTAAAAATGTAACCGAGCCTGAGCCTGACGAACAAGTAAACTGTTTCCGTTTCCATTCACGCTGCATTTTATAAACGTGTCTTCTGATGAACATTTTATGCCTAAACAGCTCTTTTGAAATAAATATTCAAGCTAATGCATTTAACTTGTGATCGTAACATGATCGTATAGTTTTAATTTCAACTCTTAAATCTAAAAAATGCAATACTGCGACAAATACAAGAAAATAGCTTGCATATATACAATATAAGACCTACTTGTTCTACTTCAGTGCAAATTGCAGGGACAACGTATTTTGATTACAATACTCGATAATGTCTCTTTGAAAATTTCATTAGGAATGCGAATCTGGTACTGACCTAGATTCCAGATTTTACACAAACTTAAATTAAGTGCCGAAGTCCAATTGTAAGAATTTCGCATTTTGGTATGTAAAAACACTTTCATTTGTATTCAAACAGGTTTCAGGAAAAAGTTCATTGGTTCTAGGATATTTACGTGTATAAATAGCTCCACATATACATGCGCTATAAATGTTATTGGGGGCATTATCAGATGCAAATATTTAGGTATACATTCATATATTATGTGTATCGGTAGTAAAAATAGATTGTGTTTTTGTTTATCTTGATTGCACATAGGATTCCTATCTGGTGACACGGTATTTTTGTAACTCTGCACCAGGAAGTCAGCCGGTCTCGGTCTCAATTCAAAATGTTTTTGTCCTTTGATAATTTTTTATACTTTGTTATATCATATATTTACATGTATAAAACAAACAATGGTATTTTTCCTCCTCCAACATGACGACGGGACTGACTACTATTATCATGTTCTAAAGTTCACTTAACTAATACCAACCATAGGTGGTCTGGCCTGGTCTTTGGCATGATATCATGGAACGTGCATGTCGTATGTCGCATTGTCATATAAAATAAACTGTATTTTATTTTTACCAGTTTTGGTACCGAGCCAAAGGTATTTTTTGATATAAGAGAAAGTAGCAACTTTGCCATTCTTGCATGTTACAGTATTGCTACAACATGCTATTGAATGCTTTCACGCAGAGATCATTTCTCAAGTAATGAATTCTAAATAGGAAAACATCAAAACCAAAAACGCCTTCGCAGAAAACTAAGCACTCAACACATGTGTTCATTGTCATTTTAAAGAAACTATTGAACTCTGCCGTTG
This sequence comes from Orchesellides sinensis, assembly GCA_027744375.1. NCBI lineage: Eukaryota > Metazoa > Arthropoda > Collembola > Entomobryomorpha > Orchesellidae > Orchesellides > Orchesellides sinensis. Next base: position 50,545 of record JAHZNG010003909.1, on the reverse strand, counting down.
TACAAAAAAAGGTTGTGTAAATAAGCAAGGGCATTCCACTTAATGAATTAAAGAATTTTCAAACTGGAGAAGCTCACATTTGCAGTCAAGAGATGCATCAAGTACTGCCAGGAATCCGTAGCTCATCAGTTTATTTTTTGGTATGTTTCGTGGAGTATTGTTTCCATCAGTGAAATTAGAAGCTAAATAAACTGAAGTTCAGCAGAGACAAAGTCTTTAAAAACTTTACCTTGTGCAGTGTAGTTGAATGCAGTTTGCACAAGCTAATGTTATAATGCTTAATTGAACTTTATGTGGTAGTTGGTTGCATGTAAGTAACGCTTCTACAATTACACAAGTGACTGCATAATTTATTTTATCTATATGAGTCATCAAAGAACTTCTCTAGTCTTTATACACAGGATCTGAATTCTAAATTAAGAAATTACACAAACGACCAGGGGTGACTTTTAAAGCAATTAGGTTGTGGTCAAAGCTAATGAACTTTGTTAATCATTAGCAATTATAGGTATTATGTTGAGCAATGTACTGTACAAAATAAGTTATACGTCAACCTTGGCGTTGACGCATTTTTTGTATTGTGAGACAGATGTCACATCACAACAGAAGCCGAAGTCGGAAGTGCTCTAGATTGAAGACTTCGACCCCTCTAAACACAACAAAGTTTACATTTATATGTATATTAATGTCATTTTATGGAAAAGTGTTAATTTGGTATATTAAACAGAAATACCATTAAAGTTTAGAGGATTTTAGTACAGAACTCTTGTTTTTATTGCAGAGTATGGCAGAGCCAACAGCTAAAAATAAGCAAAATATCAAACAAAGATAATCACATTGCGTGCATTTACACACACTTTAATGTGCAAACCCATAATTATTATCACTCTAAATCTAAATACCATACACTATTATGTAATCTTTATTTTTTTGTTTCTATAAATCCCATCCTTAAACTTTAAACCTAATATCTCGTGCCAAAAACAGCTTCTTCTTTCTTTCGTGTGACAAACATGACACAACACTTTTAAACAAACCAGTGACATGGAGAAGATGAAGGCGGACAACTTGTCTGCTAAAAAACTAGTGACACTGAGTGAGTGTTATTTATGTATATATTTGTGTTTTCATCTCCCCCTCTCTTCTAAGTTTTCATCTGACCCAACAACTGTCTCCTGACTTATACACGTAATTTATTGAGAGAGGATGAGTGAAAGAATATAGGGAGGAGATCATGAGCAAAGGAAGGAAGTAGAGATCATCATCATTGTTTCCTGCACTAAGTGTCGCTTTTGTTTGTCCTGAATGTAAAAAAGTATGACTTCTGCTGCTGCTATGTCACTTACATTACGGTTCTATATATCCTTTTCCATATATTGACACACGCATTTTTGGAATGTATGGTACAAAAGTTTTATAGTCCTTGTCTCGTTGTCTCTTCTAATAATTGAAAAAACATTTAGTGCATTGTACAGGCTGGGCTACTTTACATCATAGCCACTGATATTTTACACGTTTCTGTTATAGCTGCACCTTCATTTAATCTAGTTCTTTTGTAGATGAAAGAAGAAGAGTGGAGAAACAACACACTCGTAGTAAAAGGGAAAAACAGATGTACATTTAAAAGCCATAAAAACTCACACAAATAATGTATCTTGTTCTTCCAAACCTAAAATCTCTTTTCCCCATACTATTATGCTCTATCCAAAAGCCCTACCTAAACTAACTACTTCTTCTGTATAGATTACTAAACTACATCGGTCTAAAAGTGTGATATGTCTGGTTCAGTTGTTGCAGACACGCATTACGTAATGAATTAGTCATTTTCAAGTGGCAGTCAGAGAGTAAAATGGGAAAAGAAGGAAATGTATACGTGCTCCATGATTTTTTCATCATGTCCGAAGATGTAACGCACAAAGTGTAACAAAAAATGCAATAACATCATATATGATCATGGTGGTGGTCGGTGGAAGCTAAAGTGGTACAGAAAAAAATCATCTAGTGTTTCACAATAGTTTTTGCTTGTCTACATGATACGGTTCCCATGTACTGTGTACTCCACTCGCCACTTACTCCATCCCATCTCATCCCTCCATGTCACGATGCTAATGTATATGTTTGGTCATGTCTACATGCTTTTAATCCAACAAAAAACGTAAAAATTGTTTAAAACTCTCTTGTTTCACTTTTGGTAATTACTACCACACCATCACCACCGAAAGGGAAATGCGTATTGCCTTAAATGAACACAAGTGAAAAGTTTGCTTTTCAAAATGAAGGAAAGGCCAAAGGCACCTACATCCATACCCACACGGCGAGCAATGAAACAAACTTTGAGAACAAGGAGGAAGCTTTGGTACATATTTGACTTGTATTTGCCAGTCTCTTGCTGTGCTAATGTCGAGGCCATTACTATCATCATTTAGGAGAATTGTTGTCCTTCCTGGTGTGTGGCCCTTGTCTGTAGAAAATAAAACAACTGACAGTCTACACGCATTCGAATATATCCATGCTTCCACTTACAATTGTTAAATGTAAATGTTTGTCCTGCAAATTAAGTCGGCAGCATTTCCAAAAACTCTGAAGCTGAATGGGAATGGTACATAGTTTACAAAGATGAGTCCAATGACTAGTGAAGAGCTTATCAGACGACAACCTTTGTGTAGAAATACACTGCTCAACTACATCTTGAAGGATTGGCATGATTGAAGGAAATGTTCAAAAATCATGAACCTTCCACTGTGCATACACACCTCTAAGTGAATTAAGAAAATTGATGACTGTAATTTAATATTTGCCATCGAATGGTATTTTTCATGTCATGTCATAGTTGTTTGTACAACATCTCAGCACGTCACATTTCTAATTGTCAGCGGTCAGCGGAGGCTAATTGAATTACCTGAAAAGTTTTGCAAAGGTATTCTTTATTGCTGTTGTACTAGTATTTTTAGTTAATAACTACATACTACGATTTTATTCGCATTCAAAGTTTTATTTGACCTTTAAGCAAAAATTGAATTTCTCAGAAGAACCCGTGTAGTTTACTATTTTCAAATTAAAAAAATCACAGTTGGTTCTGCAAGTGTGAGCGGAAATAGTCCGGACGTATTCCCAGGATATACAACTGAACTGAACAATAGCAAATTAATATACACAGTAGTAGTAGCATTTTTGTATGTGTAAAAGCATTTACGTAACTTTTACTTGACTGTTGTGTTTCTATGTATCTTTGTAGTATCATTCTACTATATTTGCCCACAGTTGTTTGGCGTTGGTAGGGGTTCATGAAAACCAGTTTGTTTTTATTCCGGTTCTTCTTCTCTGCTGTTATTCTCACTTGATCATAATCACATCACCACCATAGATGGCGTGTTTCTGTTATTATTCTCCCTCTTCTCTCTGAGTTCCATTTTTATGCCAATACTTTTACAACTTTTTTAAAAACAAACTATACTGTGTTTGTATTGCTCAAATGAACACCAATTGACTGACTCTGAGAAAACTTTGCGGAGCCCAGAGAGAGTGACATGAGTACGCCATCACCATACAGGATTTTTGTATGTGGAAGAGATATAAGACGAGACTTCTGAAAGCCAAGCCTATATAGTTTTGTTTGGTCCCGTTCCATCTTCTGAAAAACATGATTATTGACATCTTTTCTCTTTCTAGATGTTGGCTAAAGATTCTAAACATGACTCATGGTTTGTTTAGCTATGTGTTGTCTTGTGTCGTAAATTCTCGTATACTAGTATCTGCTTTTGTCCTCATGAATAGCCTAGGTATCATTTTTCAAGCTACTAGCTACATATTTTTTTTGCTAACCTTAAGCTGTAAAACTCAGATTTTGGACGAATGTGTAAGAGATATAAACTTAAAATGGCGAATTTGCGTTAACTTTGTATCAAAGTAATATTTACGAATATTTACCAAGATGAAAGCAATTACAGCTTCAACTGTGATATAATATTTACAACTAATCAGTATGCAGAATTCATACAAGGGAAGGTAAATATATTGTATATGTTTTGGACTATGCATACAACAAACATTTACAAATTCACGACAACTTTGAAACTGCGACATGGATATTTCATTTTGCAGCATTTTAGATATTATCCTTGATTTTTGACCCTCAAGCCGCACATTCGAATGTATACCTATGTATGTTCATTGATTACTGTACGTGTCAGCAAATATTCATGAAGAGCTTTTCAAAATTTTAAGGCAATGGTCTTTTTCAAGGGTAAAAGAACATCTTTGAAGAAAAACTACAAAGCATCATTTAAAACGAATGTTTTAACTATACAGATATTAATTATGTGTAAAAGGCTCGAAAAGAAAAAAAATGCTATTCATTTCAGGGAAAGAAACAAGTAAACCACAGAAATAATAATAATAATAATAAATATTACTCATGAAATCACAAAAGAAACTTTCGCACTCTCCGAGTCTTTTCTGTCATCATCGTCGTAATAATCATCATAATTTCACATTATTATGAGTACGCGACTCCGAGATGAAAAGGCGAATACTGACACTTGCTAATGATACATGTTAAATAATGTTAAACACAGGCAAGTGTTTGAGGGGGTGATATAGCGTGAAACTGTCTGAGTAAATATTTTTTCCCCAAACTGAAAAAGACTACATGCAATTCGAATACAACTTATGTTACTATCAACTATAGCCAGAGGAAATAAAGCTGAGGAATTTTTATACTTTTTTCAGTACTGTTTAGGTGGGGACAGATTTTATGCTTGAAAAATAAAAATTTCAAAGTTTCGCTTGAAGAAAATAACGGTTTTGGGTATCTAACTTTCTTTGCGTTTTTGTAACAAAAGCAAATACCAATAATACAAAAGAGTAAAAAGCGCTTATTTAAAAGTCCAGTCACGGATACACGTGTAAGCAAGGTATGAAAATGTTTACGGATGTACAAAGAAATGAGAGGGAATATTTTGTTATTTGCTATACTCGAATCTTGAATATTGAACTATGAACATGGTTTGGCTCGTCTTGACTTTAAGTACTTAAAATGTGTACTCGCACAAGAAGAAAATTCTACAGAATTTTCCGCAATTCGTTCTGTGGAAATGTTCGAGTAGTCTAGTTTGGTAATGCTATTGGTAAGGCTTTAATGGTCTCCTGGTTTGTAACCATTAAAAATTAATTTATTCGTAATAAGCTGTTGCAACACGATAGATAATTAGATAAATTCTGCTTTATCGATGTAGAAAATCTGATTTGTTATTCTGAAATACTTGAAATAAAATGCCTAGTATAGACACAATGCACTTTATGTTACCCTGTATTCTGCCGATGTTAGTTTCATTTAAGAATTTTTGGTATAGCCAGTTAGTTGTACTAATCTTGAAGACGTACGTAGATACATGTATATCATTTCCGTTTTTAAACCCACTGTGCACTTACCTCTCGCAGTTTCTTAATGGTAATTCTTTTATAAGCAGATTGTTTGTTAATTTTATGATCTCACCCAAAACAAAATTCATGTACAGTATAGCACTTGACACGTCTTCATTTTTCATACATCATGTATAGCAAATACAAATGTCTAATCGGTATAAGTTACAGTTTATGTATATCTACAATACTATTTTATTTCTCGGAACACTGGGTCTGATCGGGAATGGTAGTATTTCTTTTAGCAAACTATAATTTTGTACATGAATGAATGTATAGAAATAGGAGCCCAACAAAACAATTTCTCCTCATATGGCTTGGCTGCAGTAAAATAATGTTTATGTAAGAAAATCAGTTAACTGCACGAGTTCTTACTTAAGAAAATTGCTGACCTTGAGAATATTCAAAGCGCAGCTTTTGTGTTGGCAATATTAAAAACGGTTCATAGTATTTATACACTATTTTGCCTCTTTGTGTACCCATCTACACATCACTGTGTGATGTCTCCATAAATGTAATTTAAATACGTTTCAATTACCAAATTCGTATGACTCGCTTCTCGCTGAATGTCTTGCAAGCATTGAGTCACAAAACTAACAGTATTGAATTTATATTTAATTACATACATAGCTCAAGCCTTTTTATATAACTCCCACAATGTTAAAACGCCATTTGGTACTCGCCTTATCAAATCTAGTTAGCACCTTGAAATATCATGACCTAAAATCGTCTGGAGACTTGATATACACAAGAGATTCATTTTCTTACGGTACTCCTGCTTTTAAGATACAGCAATGTATTTGATTGAAAGCAATGAATGACATCACTGTAAAATCATAATTATGCAAAGTTTTATGAATGTCGTCTTAGATTTAGATATTGCAATAGCGAACCAATTTTCTTCATTTGAGGCACTCAGTCAAGACCTTTAAAAATACGTGAGTGTGTATGGAAAAATGCTTATCAACACGTCAAAGTCATTTTTTGCTTACACACCCGAAATGGTCCATGAGGTTCAGTTAATAATCATGACCTAATAAATGATATTTACTGCAGTACATACTTATATAATACAATTACATGTAGTATGTCATTTTAAAGAGTTCAAGTGTGACTTCACATTTCGCATGTAAGAAGTTAATATAAACATTTCCTCCACCAACAAAACCATATGTGAAATATGGGTATCATAAAATATTATCTGACTTCACAAGATTACGAATCGAAGATATTCACATTAGGTCCTTTAAAAAGTTTTGTAAATGTTATCGTGCAATGTATGGTGCATACTTCATCTCTGAATTGCTTGTGTTATTTGCTAATGTAAGCAAATCTAAATTTTTTTGCTTACCCAGTTCTACACTTTGCTGATTTCATCACCACACACCATGGCATAAAAACTATATTGCTTTTCAGAACATACGTACATATAAGTACATGACATTCAGAGTTTTTATAAAAGCACTATAAAGTTTTACTCGTGAAAACGCAATTTCGCTTTTTTCCTTTGTAAAAAAACTAACATTACAGCACTAGTGCTATTTTACATACCTATACATATACACAGGATGGAATAATTTATTGGTTGAAACCAGAGCTTAGTCCAGATCTTCATTGAAATGCTTCACTGGAATAATAATGATGTTCCCATCGTCATTGCCTAATTGGCTTTACACAGCTGCTACGCTACTGACTGAGCAGGAGTCCAACACACAACCTAATTGAATGTGGCAGATTTTTATACCAAGGCTGAGTTTTATGTTAGCACCACCATGTAATACACATACATCATTTACTTGTGGATTGTAGATCAACATCTAGCATTTCTAGAGTTAGTTAAGCTACAGAGGAGTAAGCAACAATGGTAGTTAGCAGTTCATTCTATTTTCTGACATATTTTTCATGTGATTTTGGTGTGCTTGTCCGAGTGAAAAATATTTGAAGAGGTTATCTTTTGTCGGATGTGCTGTGCAGAACTTGTGGCAATCCAGTCTTAAAGTAAGGGTTTAATTCTAACGATGATGGTTTTCAAAATTGTCATTGGTTATCATAATTTACCTGTCCTCAAACTTGGTCCCATTTATGGAACCTTGAAATATTAAATCAAGATAACATTTTGGCATTGACAGCTTGCCCAAGTACACTTATCCGGTGTAGCCTGATAACAGCAGTACATCTACACATGTTAACGTCACGGACACGTCAAAGAAGGAGAGCTGTCTCTTCGTTAGTCTTTATCGGGAAAGGCAAACCGGCGAATCGCTTTAGACCCAAACCAGTCTACCAGTTTTGACTGCCCATTCTTGGACGGTGACATAGGAACCTTTGAACTCGTAGCAAATATAAGGATTCTACAAAACTATTATAAAATGGGGTGTTGTAAGAAGAAAAAGGTAAAATTACATGTATAACGCAACGGAGCAAATGTATTGCTCACAACTTTCTTTACGAAAATCTTCTATACAATCTGGTGAAAGCATATTGGCCTAGGTTTATATATTAGGCCCACTTAGACATTTCTTACAGTTGTCGGTTTTAGCCTGTATAGTAACGAGTTTATATATATCAGCTTGATATTTAGTTTTTAACATTTCTTAGTCTCCCTGTTGCATCCGGTTCACTCAACACCAAGAAGATTAGTGGATAATTGCCAACTGCATGGCATGTTAAAAAACGGAAAATAGTGCGAGGTGCGAACTCTGTTCATTGAGAAGATAAATAGCGATTGCAGAGTTACATGTTACGCTACCATTTTGCAATCTCATGATGGAAGTCACCCGTGAAACCTGAAGGTGTGACAGAAATGTCGGAACCTTACCAAAATCTACTAACATTCACATTTAGTTAATCTTATAAATGTATTTATACAACATTCGACTAAAACACGAGTATTGCATAAAACCTCTTTTGCGGTTGAAGTGATAAGAAAGACCACAGTCGGGTTTGGCAAAGCCATGGAATAGCTTCGGCATGGCATGCTGCATTTTAATATATTTTTTGCCCCCTCCTTAACTCTTGTCATTGTTCATGCACTTGTCAGGTAATCTTTTTCGAAAGCCAAAAAGGATGAGTCGTGAGCGGCGGCACATCACACACACCTAAAGTACATTAGCTTTGTAAACTCTATCAGATATTCAGAAAAAAATGTTGCTGTGTAAAAATAATTTTTGGTGAATAATTGATTTCTAACCCTCCATTTTCCACATGCATTTATATGCATAAACTAAGACGCGGGCGAGAATTGAAAGCGTAATTTATTTTATCCTCTTTGCTTCCATGTTGGATTAGTTTAGAATGTTATTTCTTGAATGAATGACATTTGCATGATCATTATCATTGGAAGCGTTGGTTTCTACATTGGAAGAAGCACCCGATATTATTAGGCAGTCGTAAAACATCATGCGACAATACGTATTTCACTAACGTGTGTGCACAGTAGCAGAAGCTAACAACTTTCGGCTGCTATTTTCTGAGAAAAGGAATTGAAAACCATTACGGATCGACGAAGTTTCCTTTTCTATAATGATAATACACAGATAGCACGCATGGAACTTCGGAAATGCAAACCATATGATCTAGTTATAGTGCATTATCATATTTTAAGCAGCAAAACCAATAAGCCAACATGTTTAAAGCCGGAAAACTCTTGTACTTGTAGAATTGTAATAATGCGTGTAGAGGAAATGTAGAAAGAGAAATATTTTGGGGAGAATCGGAACAGTAGTTTATAAGGTACAGAATCATATGAGCTGCTTGCTTTCTGGCGTGGTTTTAGTAGCTATATTTATGCATTGCTTTTTTCCTTACATTCCTCTCTTTCTCCTTGCGTAAGTATTTGCTTTTAGAACAGCTTAAAGCACAGTCGAGGTATAGAATGGGCAAAAACGAAGAAATAGATTAGAAATTGTAAGACTTCATCAGTGAAGCGAGAGACAACCAAAGCATCTACATAATATTGTACCCGTACCGAATAAGTACATTTGTATATGTCTTCAGACGCTATATTCACAGATGAAAAAATGAACGCGGAGGAATGGCAATGGCATGCATGGATGTTATAACAGCCGCATCCAAACGATATTCTCCTGCGAGCATTCAAAATACTTCCTTTTTGCTTTAAAGATTATTATGCATGTGTTACACTGTATCAGAGGAAACTTTTCCATGAACAGCACACACACGCGTTCACGTATGTTGTGCATATATTAGTGGGCTTTATTTGGAGGTCCCAAGGCTCATCTGGTTTATTACAGGAGTCGTACATATAAAACACTCTAGCATATCTCCGTAAAATAATGTGAAAAAATAGTTAAGTACAATTCTATATGTAAACTATTTCTTTCATTTAGGTTTAGATGTTATTTCTTGCTGTATAAGAATTTAAGAAAAGAATTATTACTACTAAGCAAGGCTGTCAAGTAAACGGACACTAAGAATCATTTTCCGTAACGTTGCCGTAACTTCCGTAATCCGTTAAAAATACATGGTTCGTTTATGTACCATGGTTACGGTTACGGGGCTAACGGGACTTACGGACAAATATTTCTTAGTGTCTAACATCATAAGCGTTCCTCGTATTTACGTCTTCTTTACTTGTAGCAAAAGATATCAAAAATTGTACATATGTAAGTGTTTAAAAATTTAGTTTGGGAAACGGATGCATTTTATGTAATGTAGTCGAATCCCACTGTGAATCCAAGACAGGTTGGTCGAGGAAGCGGCATGATCTTGACTGGCACCAGAAGAGCTTCTTGTATCTGCAAATATTATAAACTAATGTGTCACCCACACATCACCCAGTATTTCAGTTGATTTTTTTCTCAATTCATCATTGCTACCATTCTTAATCTGGTTGAGAGAAAAAGAGAAATGCAGAGCTGCATAATAACTTATTTACTCTTCCAAGTCAGTCCTTTTCAGTCTTCTTCCGCTCGCCCCATAAAAATAGGAATGCACGCGCGTGAGAAAGTATGCGGGCTCTCTCTTCTTCATCTTATCCTTAAATCCTGCTTTGCTGTGTCCGATTCCTAAGGAAGTAAAAATGAAATGGTTTCCCATACTGTAACATGGTTTTAAAACGATGCCAGTTACATAAATACATAAAGACCGGAGCAGGCAGCATTGGAGTCATATTTACGATAACAGGATGGAGTATACAACACAATATACATATACACATGTGTATAAACGATGAACAGTGCATTTTGTAGATAGGGATGTCAAGAATTTTTTGGCTTTGCCTTGACTTGACTTTTCTGTCATCAAGTCAGGAAGATAAATTGGAGACAACTTTCAGAGCTTCTCTAGCCTACCCTATAGTGCTCTGATTGTCGACATTTTTATCGTACTAATCGTAGAGGCCTGTTGTATGTACAATCGGTTCTGCATATATTCCATTACTGCTATTTTGTATGATGTTGGTATTTTTGCTAGCTTCTTGGGAGTTTACGTTTACTGCTATGAATGAAGCGTCTTTTAGTAAAAACTGAAAATTTCAGGGTAGTGAAATAATTTACCTCTTTTTATTTCCTTTGCTTTCCATTTCTTCCCTTTTATGTGATGGCTGGTGCACTCTTGCCTACGTTTTTTTTCCTCATGCAATATCCAAAAATACACTAGAGCAAATCACAATTTAAAAATATATTATCCCATACATTCTCACCTATACAGTTATGAAAGCGGGAAACGGAGACAAGCGTATCACCACAGTCACATCTTCAAATGTATCAGTGTAAAAGTCGCAAAGCCACGCTTCTTTTATGTATAACTATTACCGAGACCAGATATTCAGAGAATGTGACAAGAAAAGTCAGATGCAGTTTTTATTTTTCTGTTTTTGGAATTTTTTTCTTCCTTACGTCTTAAGGAATCTTTGGAAGAAACTCTATATCCATAGATTTCAGTGTCACACATTTCGGTTCTTTTTTTCTGTTGCTTGTTGGTACGAAATGGGATATTGCATACGAAAAAATGGAGCAGTCTGCCGTTATCATCGTCACAGTTTCATACTCCTTTTCGTAACTTCTTCAGGGGTTTCCTTTTCTGTTGTTGTTTTCTTGCGGAACAGAGCAGGACAAGTAGCAGAAGAAAGGATAATGACACAGAGAGAGAAGAAGGCTGTGTGTGTGTGAAGAAAGCTGTTTTGAAACGTGCTAGCGGAATTTTGATCAGACTTTGCTTTGTACATATCCATAACATTATATATAACATGTTGACTTGAGAACTTAAAGCTGTGTGTTTTTTTACTCCTAACCATCATTTGCCACTTCTGTGCTTATATGGCATGATTGTCACATCATCATCACACAAACTTGTACTGCCGGGACTGAGCAAAATATATATGCGATTTTCGTGTCCTGACTTTGAAAATTTTCTCTGGATAGAGATAGCTGCTAACGGTTATTTACCCTGTTACGTATGTTTGTACTGCGAGCAGGATGTGTTAAAGGCCTGCCTGTCTGTAAAATTTGAAGCGAGAGCAATCATTTTTGTTGGTGACATAAATGTGGCACATACTACATACATGCTCACTACCAAAAGACTAGGCATCACCCAAACAAAATCACGACACATACATACAAAGTTTGTTTTATGTTCAAGCTTAGACAAAATGGGTTCTCAAAGTTTGGCTTGGCTTAACTGGTGATCTTGACACTATTATAGCTTGAACGAAAATGGAAGTTTTGGTGTTGCATACCATATACACGTATGTATGTGTATATACATACATGCTTATAAGCATTTTCCAAACCGCGAGGAAGAAGGAGACATTGAATTTTTCCAAAGTCTCTCCAGTGCTTTAGTATTTTGGAGAGTAACGAAGTGAATGTAGAATGCCTGTCAAATGGTTGTTGATGATGATGGTCATCATCTTTATCCTCTCATGAGCATGTAAATATGCGGCAGGTTCCAGGAAATAGAAATGGGGGAGATAAGGGATTTAGTTGGTACTTTTAGCCATAACAAGCTAGTTGCACGGCTCACTGATGGGTATAGAGAAATAGTGTGTATTCAATAGTCAGAAAGTGCGTAGACGACATAAGAGAGCAGAGACTTTACTGCAGTTGCTTTACAATTACGGCAGCACATTGCTGTAATGTACTTTATGCGTAACATATCCTTTTCCCATTACCAAAACATCCTTCAGGACTTTTAGCTGCAACTTAGTAGTATCTTGACATAGTAGTAAAAATACAATGGCAATAATAATGCCTCCTTGGCACAAGTCTTGTCGTTCATCCACTTCGCATCGTCTAGGGAGCTTTTTAACTCACCTTGAAGCATATAACGAGCGAGGGTGACATGTGGAATTGGATTTTATTCAAGGTGGAATCTCTCATCATCGTCCTCAAATTATATTTCATGTACATTGGGTATTCGTTGTTTTGGCTTGTCCTCATACATTTAATCTTTACTAGATGAAAGCTAATGTTGGGCACATTGTACTGTTTGTAACTTATCACAACAACTTAGTTTCAACAGAAATAAAGAGCTGCTTTTTTACGTTCCAAACTGGAAACGTGATGATGATTGTCTCTTAAATGTTACTCAGAGCCAGGACAAAAATGAAGTATGTATTGAAGTTCTAAAAGAAGTCAGCAAATCAATGCACCAAGAAACTCCCAGCAGCATGATTTGGTTGTATATTTTCTGTCAATCAATTTGCTCAGTGGCTTGAGTAAATAGAAAAGCAGCTTACGCTAGATTTGTCAAAGTAGTTTGTCTACTGTTCTCCGTATACAGTTTAGAAAATGAATTTTTCTTCGATTTGATGATTTTTATGAAGAAAAAGAAGAGTATATAGACGCATCTTTGTAAAGATTTTCTCATTGTTTTTCTAGTGTGTGTGTTACACAAACTGTATCGTTCCTTCCTCACAGAGCGAAACAGCTTATGTATATATTGCAGCTTTTCCTTGGTTTTCTTCGATGACTGGGAAATTACAATGTGCACTTGAAAGAGCAGTTTAATGTCATCCTGGAGAACAAAAACAACCCAAATATTGCGTTTGTCTTGTATCCTCTTATAAAAGAGCTTGTTCAAATATTCGGATGCGTGTATTGTCATTGCATAAAGAAATTGTAAAGCAGAAGCATATTGAATTTTAAGAGAATTATGTACATTTCAATTATTTCCCCCAAAATGCGCAATGTATTTACTGAGAGACGAAAGCAATTTTGTGTAATAGCAAATGTGAATGGTTCAATTTACTGCAAGATATTCAGTCTGCTTCAATTTATTTTGTTTCCAGTTGATATGAGCTGGTGATTTGTTCTGTAATGACGGTTTTATTTCTAGTCGTTTGAAAACATCTTCGCCCTTTGAATTTGTTCGCCGAAAATGTTGAATTAGTGACCGGGTTAAAGTTCATATACTAACTGCTTCATCAGGTCAGTTCAGGAGGTGTTTTGAATTAAACGTTTAATCAAATCTACAAATTCTCCATAAGCAGGGTGTTCCATAGCGAGGGTGGTTGTATTATAAACATTGATTTGACTTTTACTCCCTTTCACTCTCGGGTTTATAATCTGTGGGAACTTGCCTGCTGGATGTTACTGATATCATGACAAAAGTAGTAAATTGAATAGAATGATTATAGTAATTTGATCTAGGATTCCAAAATAACAATACCTGGAACGGACTGGTATCAAAATGAAGTATGGCTTTAATAAGGATGTAAAGGAATTAGAAATACATAGTATTCGTTCAATACAAAACTTGCACGTATACATACAAGTTAAGCTTACAGAAGCTAGCTATCATAATATGCTTTGCTACTTAGATATACATATAACACTTGCCTCTTTTAGTGTTGGGATTTGGGATATATGCGTGTATAATGAATAATGAATAACGAGATAAAAGAGGAGAAATGCGACATTTAAAAAATCCTTCCCATACTAATAATGTCATTTTGCTATTTAAATCGGTTCAATGTGTACTATGTACATTTACAGATTTACAAAGCACAGCAGGTCGCATTGTTATATTATATGTCCCACCAGAGTCCCAAACACATCCGTTTTTTTATGTATGCACAGAAAAGAGGTTCATTTATGCGGAAAAGTAATGTTTGGACGTAAAAAACCGAAAGAGTGAGTACAATGGTATTTTTATACAAAAGGAACTTGTGTACTTGAGTAAAAACAAAGCACATGTGTACAATATGTGTGCTCTCACAACCTATCTTTGTTCTCATCTGTTAACTGGCACGATTGAGAACCTTCCCATACGCGGTTGTTATTTTGTATAGGTATTATATGGTAAATCTCTATAAAAACTAAAATGGATCTATCAGAGCTTAAATTACCTACTTTGCAAAGGCTGTTGGAAAAGTTTAACTATTCTGTTGTAATAACAAATCCCATCTTTGCCCACCATCCGTCCGCACATATGAGCTGATGCCGAGAGAGAAGCTAATCTAAGCTAATAAATGCCAATGCACACAATAGATTCAGAACTAATAGGTTCGTACAGGTTCAGCTGGCTCAAGAGTCGGAAAAAAAACTTTTCCTGTTGGTTTCACATTATCTCTTTTCATCTGTTATGAGAGTACAAACTAACAATCTACCGACTCATTCAAATAGACCTGTGAATTGCTCCATCTTTTAAGCCGGATATATAAGGCACAGATATCATTCATGACAAAGACCGTCAAATCCAATGACATACCAGTACACATATCCACGTTATATAAGTTGTAAGTGTAAAACACAAGCTTAATCTTCAAATTGAGCGTTTATACAATCTATAGAAGTGTGAAAAAGGAATGTTTTTAAAAATGCACTTAATCTGCCTGCTTTGATACATAATGCAAAAATACTCATTTGTTGTAGTATAAAAAACAAAGCAATTCAGCTGGATATTGCACAGTAAAAGATGTAGGGTATTCTTTTCGAATGCTATATGTACAATTCGCAGAAAGTCAAGCTTCCAAATATTGCTCTTTCATTACATATTTTATGTTTCAAATCAGCGTATAGAGCAATTTATATATATGTAGTAGGTACATAATGCACAAGGCTTTTGGAAGCTCTGAAACTTGCCAGGTTTCTACTCAAGCTCATTTCCGGTATTTTTCGTAAGATTACTGAGGAGGTGTTACAAAATGTATCCCGTCCTCACCACTTATTTTTTGCCATCTCTAAAATGTCTTTTGGTGTGCTTTCACATGTGTGTGTGTGTAATTTACTTACACTCATAATATTATAAAACAGAAAAATGAGATGAGTGTTCTGCGGTACACATGTACTCCAAATGCATGTGATAATATTCCTCAGCTGCTCACACGTCTTGAGCAGTTAGATGCCTAAAAAAGTGCTACTTTTTGGGAAGCTTTGCTCATCTTTTGTTACATTCCTTTCCCATCGCATATTACTGTCGCTGCTCCTTGGTGCAAAAAGGAAGTGAACGGTATGCACGATAGAGTAGGAAATAGAGACGGAGAGGAAGTTGGGGAAGGGAAAAGCGGGCTTGGAGTAGTTCTCTTTCCTCAGTTCCTTTTTTTAGCTGATGGTGTGTACACACATGAATATAAACGTGGCTGTTGATGGAAGTGGTTGGGAGTGTGTTGGTGATGCTGGATTTTTTTCAAGTTGGTGACATAGATAACATACTGGTATATAAGACGAAATGGAATAGTATACCTTACGAGAACCTTTTCTGGGGCATTTTGATTGGTGACGACTTTTACTTATAGTGTTCCTTCCCTCATCGCTTGGCATATGTACTTGTATAAAAACCGTTACTTTAAAAAAGTTCATTTGTTTTTCTTAGCGATATTTTTGTAAATTGTGTGTGAAAAGACGAGATGCCTAGAAAATGATATTACGATCATGTGTGCATTGAGCTTTCATCTTGCAGAGGGAAAAAGGGAGAAAGGAGGAGAGAAAAATATACACATAAAACAAAACTGCCTACTTACTTAACGTTCAAAGTTTATGCACACTGGTTTTTTCTGTCTTCTTGTTCTCTCAAGAAGCTCATAAGATCGTCACACAAAGAATATACATAAAATGCGACTCTTCTATCTAGTCTGTAAAGACTGTTTCAGAGATGCGAAATAAACGACCCTCTTTGGTGGCTTCGTTCGTCTTCTTCCTATTTCTTTTTGTCTCCTAAAACTCTTTTGTGTTTTTCTTTTTCTCAACGCGCATTTTTGCAATTGTGCGTTTGAAATAGGAGAGGAAAAGGAAAGAGAAAGCCACTTCTCAATTCACATTCAAATCCAAATTCATTCTGGGTACAATATATGCTAAGGAGATGTGTGTTTCCATGCTGCCTCTACAACTTGATCTTATGTGCCTACTCTGTTTTTTGTGCCATCATACGCAATTTTCTGAACAAGGAACACAGTGCAGTCACCAGTTATAGCCGTGAAACAACAACTCAAGGAAACCGGTGCACCAACCACTACGGCAAAAAAAGGATACCTACTTCGCATCATTTGCTGGAAAAATGGAAAGTTTTAAAGCGTTTCCTCTTATTTTTTCAAGTGGAGAGGAACAAAATGTGGCAAAAGTAGCATTTAAGAGCATATTCAATCCAATCCAATATATAAAAGAGGGAACACACACATAGGAGCAACTATAAGCTACATCCGCATTACTTTATTCCTCTCTCTCCAAAGCATCGTCACACACTTTTCCGGATAAAAGTTGTAAAATCTCGATTCTCTCTCCCTCTCTCATACTATCCCAATCCCACTCTTCTGCACTGGGCTCATATAACATTCACACAGTGCACGTGTATGTATACAAGTGTCTCTACTCCATAATTTTCCTCGTTGATAGTGCTATGGTGGTCTGGTGTGCTGCTGTGAGATCTCCTCATTGTAGAAAAGGGGTGATTGTGTTAAAAAAAATACATACATCCATAAAGAAGTAGTGTGTGTATGTATATATTACGTATGGGTTAATGAGGAATTTAGGATTCTATGCCGGCACACGCAAACTATTATCCATAATGCATAGCTCTCTTGCTACTGATCTTCTTTTTTCAGCTAGAAAAAAATACTTCCAAGTCAAGCACTTCCTTGCTTAGACACACATGTAAGTAAACTCTTTTCTGCACCTCACAGGTTTTTTTTAAAGATTCACATAAGATATGGAAACCGTAGTGGGTTGTGTACATTTTATTATTAAGAATTCGTTTCTTCGCGAAAAAAAATCTGCTGATCTCTTCTACTTACTCATGTATGCCTGTAATATGTAATGTAAGCTTTACCATGTGTAAGCTTAACTTTTTAGCTCTTTATTCTCAGCTGTACAGAAAACTGACTCTTGTTACTGACACTAATCTGGCTCTTCTGGATTTTTTTACTCTGACTCTGTGAAGATCCTCCACGTAGCTGTATGAATGTACTACTTCCATGTGGATCTCATAAAAAGTAAAAGTAACAATGTGCCCTTCTTTTTATCTTAACTCCGTGAACATGCAATGTTTGAACAAGCGAGAATAAATGGTGAACAGAGAAGTTAAATAAGTTACAAATCTCACACTGCGATTTATATGGTATGATACATATAAAAGAATGCTTAACCCAAATATTTTCTCTTAACAAAAAAATACTCAACTAGCAGAGCATTTTTTTGTAGTTTGGTAATAGTCTTTTACGCAATAACAACTGGCCTGCTACATTTATACTTGCCAAAGTTATTTTTGGGAATTGTGTAGCATTAGATTGGGGTCCGGCTTAAATCCACACATTTATGTATGAGTTGCGTAACTTCTTTTTCTACACGATTCTCATTTCTTTCACCAATCTCTTTCTCGACCATTTCGTATTCATCAGCGACTTACTGAAAGATCCCTTTCTACCTCTTATGTATTTGTATACATACGCTGTAATCTATTCATTTGTTAATCATTCTTCGTTGTGGATTGGATACATTGCACACGCAACACGCATGTTACAAACACAAGATTTATACTGTAATGTTATGTATCTGCTGGGAAAAGGTTCACGTTTCTGAAAACGAGATCTGACGTGAATGAAAGAGAAAGGGATACAAGATGAATGTTTTGTGAAAGTTTATATATATATTTCACAGATTAAATCCTTTCCCTAGTTTTTATCAGCCTTTTTCCAGGAGAGACACTCACATGAGAGAAAATCGGTTATCCTAGCTTTTTTTTTCACAAGACAAGCAAACAGACCACGTATCAGGTGTAGGTCTACTGGATACGGCACTACGGCAGGGCATGTGAAGTCTCTCATGAAAGTGCAAACAAGTTAACAGGAAAACACGTACATGAATAATAATAACACATGGAAAAACCCTTTTCTCTTGCATTATGTTTGTACCACGCGTCCCTACAAATGTATATTTGTATAAGGTACTTCGTTATTTTTTTTGTTCATTCAGAATAAAACAAATCACAGCAGTGCAATAACAATACGTATTACTTTAAGCAAAAGTGTGTGACTGACAGAGAAAATATCTTTACCTTTCGTTTAGGTTCGCAGGATGCACACTGAGAACCTTTATTGCAATTCCTATTTTTTACTTTGAATACGGAGCATGCAGGCCGCATTGCATATCTATTATTTACGACGCATACAGATCTGATTGTTGTATATGTTGTATGTGCATATACAATGTGTATTTGCTTTGTTCAATTTTTTAGCTTTTGTTGTTCATAATATGAAAGCAATGGTAAATATAAACTTCCATCAAAGAGGAGCAGAAACGAATAGCATTACTAATTTAAAAAGTGATGCTGTGTAATAAATCATGATTAAAACTTGATCCCATGGATGAATGTTAATTGATCAAGTTTTATTCTAACTTTTGTGCTCTAGTTGCACCCTCCTAGGCCAAGAGAATAGTGTAATTTTGTATTTCCTCCCAACTTTTTAAAAGCTTGTGTACCCATAGGTTTCCCAACTTCCACCATGAATACATACATATTTAAGTTACTACGTTGTTTTTATTAAGGGTTGCAACGTGCTGGGCGAATTCCTTTGAGAAAAAGGGAAAACTGTCTGGGAGTAATTTTTTTTTAGATTTGAAACTACATTAAAACGTTGTTTTTGCTCGTTTGTATACACTTGTGTATATTTTATTTAAATACTGATATTTATGTCATTGTAAGGTCAATTGCATACGTTGAAAATAAGAGTGAGGCTTAGAGGCTGCATGAGAGTGAAAAGGGAACTACTTTTTTTCTGTAAACCTTGGTTTGTTGGGATTAGTTGTTTAAAATATAGTAACGTTTTTGCAGTTATTGAATGAATACAATGAATTCAGACGTCTTGATTCACACAGTACGAGTTATGATGTTAATTACTCCACTTGTGATTGTGGTATAAAAATATATAACGTTACGCCTCAACTTATTAAAAATGAACTTTACTTCTGGTCACGTAGAATAACGGAAAACGGTTGTAAAAGAATTTATTGGACACTAAGAACATTTTTCCGTAACGTTACCCTAACTCCCGTAATCCGTTAAAAATACATGGTTCGTTTATGCACTATGGTTACGGTTACGGAGCTTACGGGAGTTACGGACAAATTTTTCTAAGTGTCTATTAATTGTTCAATTTTTGCAAAGAAACAAATAGTTACAGTATTTAATTAGAGTCGAGCATGCTTACATATGATAAAACATGTTAATAAGTGTTATATGGGTGTGTAGGTATGCGTCTCATTGCTTAGTTGACTTTCAATGCTAACTTTAAAATATTTTGAATTCCTCATGCATTCAACTCCCACTTGCATTGTGCTAGAAAAGTCTGTTTTTGTTATTGATTGCATTGTACGAGACTCTTCATGATATTTATGCGTAACTGTAACATCAAAATTAAAGGCCAAGGAAGAAAACAATGCTGAGGAATGACAATATACAGCCTAAGGAGCTATAATTATGAATTAAAGGAACTACATATGTCTTGTATGGGAGATTTTCCGTCCAAATTACCTGTACAAAATTCCATTACGACAAACACTTCAGGGCAAATTATCTGCATGAAACATAATCTCCTGCGTAGAAAAAACCAATTTAGTTACGGAACGTCAACACAATCCTCAGTAATCTTTACAGCGTTCCTGATTTGATAAAAAGTTGGACATGTTGACAAACTCGCCACATCACATCAATTTTATGTTTACAATTTTACATTAATTCGCACCAGCATTATAGGTAGTATACCCCATCTTAAATTTTATTTGAGCCAATATTTCACAATTCAAACATTTAGTACAGGTCAGTCAAGCAATAAAACATGTTTATATTTAGATTTATTTGCGCTTAGTCATCTCATTATTCACAAATGACAAATTACGACTGACTGATGCCGAAAGCTAAGATATAAAGTAATACCTACACATAAATCTACATATCAGCTTAAAACAATTATGCACAATACACCTGGTCTATTCTACCTGCCAACAAAATATGGGACACTCAAAAAATCTCATTGTCAATATCATCAGCATAATAAATCCTTTTGAGAAATAGACTGGAATAGAAAAAAGAGGCTCACAGCAGGATTTTACTTTTTATAAAACATTTACAATGCCGCATTAACCCATGCACACACAAATAACTGCACTACTTTACAAATAAAGCCATGAAGCATGAAACGTATGCCTTACATAACACTACTGACCATTTTCATAAACATTTCTACACGAGAAGTATGTTAGGGATTTTTTACACAGGTAGATAATTTCAATTTACTCCCTGATACATACAGACAAATAATTACTTTATGTTTTTACATGCATCTATTCCTCGCAGACAGCATCATCATATCACTACGTTGTAAAAGCTGTAAATATAACTTAAGCATATCATTTTTGGTAATTCATTCATATTTATTTTATACATCCGCTAATCTGTCCGCACCCAAAAGCCTTCTTGCTGGGATGATAAAGTACAAAAGGTATAGGCGTGTAGCTTATTAGTTAGTTATGCGGTACTTGAAATATGAATAAGACCAGTTCGTTCATCAATGAAAAGTACATCACCTACTTTTCATACTGTACACATCATTGTCTTCATTTATGCTGATGAGATGCATAAAAACCAATCTGCTTTATACACGCAACAAAGACCAAGCCCCAAACAAACAATGATATACAGAAAATAATGATTGCATATTTAGGTATGTAGCTTACTATGCAAAATTACAATGCAAAATAACACCATGTGTATTAATACCACCCGTCACTCAAGCACATAAGCATATCAACCCTAATTACAACTATCAACATTGACTAATTATCCCATCCTCAAAGTATGCAGTATGTATATAGGTGCCTAATTACATAGACCACAGACAGCAGGCGTATATTTCAACCATGTAGACCGTGCTAAAAAACGAAACTTTACGCACATTTTTATTGCCATTTCATATCTACATCAGTTTCACTAGAGACGCACACAAGATCTCATTGTCTGATTTTAATTTCTCCTTTGTGTATTAATTTTGATTACAGGCAGCAAGTTCCCTTGCGCCTAGTGACAAATACCACAAGAATCCTCAGGGGGGTAATCGCCACGCCTCAGCAACAACAGCATCAGCGGGCACCACAACTACCAGTGGAGGTGGTGCAAGGGTAGAAACCAACAACAGAAGAAGTAATAGCAGCGTCAACAACAATAACCAATTTTCCCATAATGAGCAGATCGCTACTACTCCTACAACCAGCCTTATTCAGCATCATCAACAGCCACAACAGCTACAGTATGAAAATGGTGATGATTATCCGCAAGAACAGCATCAACAACAGCAATATCATAACCATCAGTTAACAAGCCATAGCAGCCCCTATCATTTTTACCCAAGTTCTTTAGGCTCATCGTCGATCATTTTGTCTAGTCAGAAGCAATACCATTATCACTCAGCGCAGCAGCCCCCGTTTCTTTACAAGAGTAATCACAGTAGTGGCAGTGGTAGTGGGAACGGAAGCCACATAATAATTGACGGAAGCACCAGTAACGGTGGTAGCGTTGTTGAAGGGAGCAATAATAAATACTATTATTACAACAGCTACTATTATCCCAGGGAAGAACAAGAAGAAGGCGAGGATCCGGATCATATTTTTACAATAGACGCTTCTCAAACTCAAGTGTCATTGGGAGTTGCTAAAGGAAATAAAGGAAGCATTATCATGGGTCGCGTGGGTGAAGAGGTATATCCACCTGGAAGCCCTGTCTATACTGGCAGTGGAGGTGCAGGACTGTTCAAGAGCAAAAGTGGTTCTATACCTGTCACTGGGAGTCCGCAAGCTCGTGGTTTTCGTGATACTTTTATTTCTAGTATGAGCCCACCAGTTCATGCTCATTCTGCAGAGTCAAGTCCTCTTCATAGGTCAGCTTCCGCTACAACAGCTAACAAAGATATCAATGATAGATACTCAAGTGCCAATAATTCAAATGTGAAGCAAGAAAATAACAAAAAGTGGACGTTTGGTGGTCTGTTCAGAAGGAACAAGTCTAAATCAGGTGCTACTCCAAATCTTTCTTCTAACACGAACAATTCAGGGGTTGAAAACGGAACTGGAGGTGCAAGTGTATCTGTCACGAACAACAGTAATAGTAACTCTCCAGCAAAGATTAATAACAATTATGATAATACGGCTGTTGGCTCATCCGTTCAAGTTCCTGGATCAAATTATTCTCCAGCTTATTTGTCATCTTCTGTTGGTGTGATAAGCGTTGACCCTAACGCTGGTGGTGGAGGGCATAGTGAGACTGGGAATAATCATTCACGCAACAATACACCAAAGTTTGCCAACGCCGAGAGTCAAACAAGGGCAAAGGGAAAACTGTCTGAAAGTGATATATCAACTTGTGATTCAGATTTTGAACTTTCACATCATCATGAAAATCCTCCAGAGCCGGCCCCACAAGAGAACAAAGGTTACAAGCAAAACTTTCTCGTGAGACGACTTTCTCGTCGTAGGGAAAAAGCGGCTGCTAAGAAAGCTGCTGCCGCAACATCACCAAAAACAGCATCTGCCACTCCCAATCATACTAGTTCTAACGATTTTACTTCTAGTCAACATGGGTACCTTGACGTACCTCAGATGAACAGGAGAGTTGGCAGTAGTCCAGACTCATTGAACAATACTATTTCCGAAGCTTGTCCAAGTTGGGAAACAACTAAAAAGCCACAGAGTCAACTACAAGCTTTACAACAACAGCTCCAAACCAACTACTCTAGTAATGGCAGTCTTTCACTGAGTCAAGAGGGCTCTAATAGCAACAACACTAATCATCCTAGTAATGGGAGTAGATCGTCAAGGGTAGCGGCCAAAGAGGCAGTAAAGGCACGTGCCATAGCTAGACGAGAGAGCTTTCTCCGAGACAGCTCGTCCTCTGAAGACGAAGACGACACGGAGGAAAGATCAAGAAGCTCTTTGCAAGGCAGTTTTTCATCGCTCAACTCTAGGAACAGAAGACAACGAGCGTTCAACATGCAGCAAGCTCAGTTTCAACAACAGCGTCATTTGTTTCCTGCACCAGGACAAGCATGTGCTTCCCCATCTAGTCCCATGCCAGTGCCCTTAGATTACAGAAATAGCATGAGTCCAAATATGAATAGAAGGATTATGATGATGGGTGCGGGAGGAGGAATGGTCGCACCCGGCTCGCCAAAATGGGAGGCTAGGGTCATTTACCAACAAGAGAATGTTGCAGAGAACAACCAGCCAACTGTGTTCCGTTTGCCAAGGAAAGAAAGAAGCCATTCTGGTGCTGCTACTGCTACTCCAAACAGTGCAAACGCCAGCACTGCTAATACAGGCAGTCCAAGCCAAATGAGCCAGAATAATAGGGATCAGAGTTTTATTATGGCGACAGAAATGATTTCAGAAGATCAGCACGTGGTAACAGCTGGCCTTAAAGTGCCATTTTTACCAGTACAAAACCAACCACAAGATCAGCAGCAGCAACAACAGTATAACCACCATCCTAATATGACTGCGGATCAACAGTGTTTACGTAATGGCCAGTTGATGTACCCCGATGATCCCGTTCAATATGCTAATGTCGCTAATGGCATGAGAGGTCGAAGTGTGACTCCATGCTATACATTCAATAACCCAAATGCTAATGCTGGAGTGAGTCATCTTCATGCCTCGCCAACTCCTCCACCGCCACCAAGACGGGATTTTACGAGAGCTACAAACAATCCAAATTTCTACCGTCCTGTATCATGTTCCTATCTTGACTCGTACGCAAGCCAGATGCACCAAATGAGTGGTGACCACCAACAAATGAGACAACAGAGTCCTATGCTTCACAACGGAAATTATATTTATCCATTACAGCAACATCATCAGTATCATTATCATAATCAAGGTCAAGAAATGAATGGCTTAGCAAGTCATTCCACAACTCCGGTGCATAACTTAGATGGCAGTGGTGCAGTTAGATCAAGTCCAAGGCAGCGTCAATATGCCATGAGTGCTAATCCTCCACCGGATGCCGTTGACAGTCGTCATCCTCCATTAATTCGCTCACCAAGTGAGCCACCAGCCATTAGAGTAGAACATGCAAGAAATTCTCCAGTGAAGCGCTTAGTATCCAGCCCAATGCCAAATGGAAATGGTGAAAATAATGGGATGATGACTGAGAATAAAAACATGGTCACCTCTAAGCTTGGCTTCCCAGTTCGTCGTTTGCAAGAAGCGAGTAAACTAACTGGTCCTCAGAGCCCTGTGCATTTGAAAGCTTCTGAATTTTGGAGAAAGAAAGAGTCAGAAGTGACTGGTTCACCTGTTGGTGCTAATAATAACAATCAGAAAAAGTACTTGAATCGTATACGGTCTGCAGACAGTTCTCCTCTACCTGTGCCAAAAATGCGGAAGTCGCCTGGTGTTGTGGCATCAAATGAGAGCATCAGCTCTCTGAGCAGTTTCTCAGAAAATGCGGCAAGTCCTGGTCCTCCTAAAAATTCTTCAAGCCCCATTGTTCCTAGCAAACAAAAAGTCACAGTGAAGACTACCCCTACTCGAGCTCAAATATCAAAGACTCCGAATCCCCAACAACTGACTTATGGAAATAACAATAAAGATAAGGAGAATAATAATAACACTCAAAATCAACAGCAGCAACAACAAAGCGCTGTGGAAAGGTTGAAAGTACGTATTCCATCTGCTCCGGATGGGATTAGAAGTACGACTAATCCTGGTAGTTCATCCTCCTCGGAAAATAATGATAAAAAAGAGTTGAGCAACAATCCCATCCGAGCTTTAATCGAACTGAATAATGGTAAAACTCCAGGGAAGAATTTAGAGGATGCATTAAACGAGCTTGAGGATATGTACAAGAGCCTTCGTCTCTCAGATGAAGATCTTTTGGACCGCGCTGAAAGACGGGATTTGCCCACTCAACATCAAGAGCTCCGGGATGCTCCATTAATTCCCTTGCCACAAGCTTACCGATTTGAGCACTTGGGTTCTGTAGAATCCTTAGGAACAGGAAGTGGAAGTAGTGGAACAAATTATACGGCCCACTCTGCAGAGAACATTTGTGGTGGCACTAACCGTGTGAGAGCACCTCCAGTTCGTCGCTCTTCAAGACCAGACACTGTGTCGGATGACATGGCAAATAGAAGGCTTGCCTTTCCTGATGGCAAACCACTGGATCCAAGACTTGTCGTTGCAAAAACTGGATCTTACTTGGCAAGATCACCTGCCTTCTCACCCTGTACGTCACCTTGTCCTCCGGAAGTTGGCTACTCACTCGCATTTTTAGGTCAGGAAGATCCAGATTTGACCTTGGATGATGTTACGTTTAGAAATTACAAGAGAGCCAACTCAATACGCATTATCGATCCACAACCCCCATTTGGCATCCCATTAGGACCAATTACAGCCGCACCTGCGACAGATTATCTTCATTCAAAGCCGAAAGAAAGTTATAGACCCATTTTTGGACATCTTAAAACCCCAGATGTTGTTAATGATGATATTGCGTTTAGAAACCTAAGGAAAGACTTGGGTCAGGAAAATAGTCTTGCCACCGCTAAAGATTGGACACCCAGACTGTTCAGTCCTAATCGGGATGCTTCCTTTAATTACCCTCCAACCAGAGATAGTAAGAAATTAAGAGCTATACGGAGCCTCTCTGCAAACATTACGCACATGTTCCCACCAAGTGGGAGTGGAGGAGTTGGTGGAAGTAATAGTAGTCCTAATGCTAGAGACTCTCCTACAAGCGGCTTCTATCCATACAGCCGAGATAATATGGGGAAATGGAATAGTTACAGTGATTTACATAGACGAGCCTCAGCCGGCTCTCCTGCACGAGCTTCAACTTATTTACAACCAAGTTGGGTGGAGCAAATTGAAAAAGTCCAGACGAGCACTGAGACGTTGACAGATCATCGAAATTCTAGTAGTCGACTCTCTACTGCTATTTTGGATCCTCCTGAGCATTGGGATAGAAAATTCCCAAAAAAGACTGTGGAACTCACACCACCCATTTACGATCCAGACAAGCCGAGGAGACCATGGACGGATATAATTTTGGATAGCTTTGAGAAGGAGAAACAGAAAGAAATGGAGCGTTTAGCTGCTGAAGCAGAAGCGGCTGCAAATGAGGCTGCGACTGTTGCTAATAATAAAACAGAAGCAAAAAGTGGTGAGCTGCTGGAAGAAGCAATTGAAGAAGATGAAAATTTAGAGGATGATGATGATGTGTTTATGGATGCATCTACTACGGCAGAAGATGAAGCCTCAAAGTCGTCAAAAGATGTAACTGGAGGAGCAGCAGCAAAGAAAATGGCGCAACGAAATCAGATAAGTGGGAATAGTAGCAAAAATAATGACCCTGAGAAGAAGAGTCTTCAACAAGCAATTCCAAATATGGATGCAGCAGCTTTGGTTGCCCGGCCATTGCCATTGCTCCCGGGTCAGAAAACCCGGAGAGGGAGCTGGGTAGAGCCAAGTTATACAAGCAGATCTTATTCATCATCAGCTTTTCATGCATCTTCTCCACATTCTCCGTCATCATTATCCACAGAAGCCATGACGGGAGATCGGAATAATGAAGGATTTCTCCAAGATAGGCGAAGAAAGAGCTGGTCCGACCTGCCAAAAGATATTGATTCCATTTCGTCTTCTGCCGGAGCAATTATGCTTTCTGGCAGCAGTTGTTCCGCTTCACCAACAAGGAAGCTATTCAACCCACTTCCGCCGCCAAAGAAAATAAGACAAATCAATCTAGAGGCTTTTAACAATAATAGCTCATCTTCTTTGGGAAATCAGGGCGAAGTCAAAGCCAATTCAACTGTAGCTAATGTATCCAGAAGCGTTGCTGGGTCTGCTAGCGGAGAAGATAATGAAGGAGCAGGCAGTTCTCAGTTGACCTCTTCATCTGACAAGGTTACATCATCTTCAAAGAAAATCCGTGGAGAAGATGAACTAAATGAACTTATGGATCAGCTCCTAAAGGACGCTGACGCATGTGGTAAATCAATTCAAAGAGATTCTACTGTGGAGAAAACGGGAGAATCTGTGAAAATAGGAGAAAATGTAGAGAGCTCATCCATATCACCGTCAACACCATCCTCAATAACGGATAAGAATAAATCTGTTTCAGTAGCAGTAAACGAACAAGATGCTCAGAGAGAGGAAATGAAAATGGATGGAAGAACGTCATCAACTGAGAAAAGTTGTAAACAAGATTTATCTTGTATGATAGTTGGGATGATCCCAAAACAGCCTTCCCCAGCAAACCAACACCCCACCAGTTCAAATAACCGAGGAGAATTTCAGCCTCAGCCAACTTTTTCTGAAAAACAGACCATCCAATCCAAATCATCATCACCATCAAGAGAAATGGATAGATCCGGTTTGAAAAATGTTTCAAAAATTGGCAAAAATGGAACGGGCGAGAGTAGTTCTAGGAACAATGGCAAACAAAGTAGTTTATCCACATCTGAACCATTACTTCTTGACACGAGGAACAACAAGAAGAAAGTAGTAGGCTCAGGAACAGCGTCTTCAATCGAAGATCTGATTGAGTCGATCAATGAGACTTTGCCTGAGCTGGAAGCTAGCTGTGGCGTTGCCTCTTCACACGGCAAGCCAAATGGTAGCCCATCTGCAAGCGGAAGCCCTGCATCATCCATACCAAGTCCTAGTCCGGGTAGCCCCACTCCACCAGTTTTGTCTGTAAGCGTGAAAGAGGAAGAAAGTAGCAAGGGTACTACTACTACTACTTCTTCTGGTCCAATGTCACCCTCTGCATTTCCTACTCCTGCAAAACGACATCATGTACCTAGCAAAGTTGCAGAGGAATCCCTGTACGAAAATTTACCAGTGAGAACGAGATCAGCTTCAGGAAATGATGAGAAAGCGCCATTGTCCTCATCACAGTCTTTCACCACCACAGGGTCAAAATACAGCAAAGGAGATGAGGACCAGTTTCAGGTGGAAAAGTCAGAGAAAATCCCAACGTTAACTAGTTGCAGAGAAGCTAGATCTTCTGGACATGACAATAATAATGATGAAGATGTCGATAATGAGGAGGAAGAAGAGACACAACAAAGCAGCTCTCATCAGCCATCTTCCCTAAGTAGCAATGACTCTTGTGAAGTTAGTGGTAGCAGCCCCAGGGAGGAGAACATGCCTACTAATAGTATTAAAGATAGTAGTAATAAGGATCAAGTTAATCAAACTTCTTCTTCTTCCTCTTTTACTGTTCCTTTTGATAAACCCGCATCGACCATGTCTTCTACTACTTCCTCTTCTTTTGATCCTAAAAATAATAAGACCACTAGAGATGAGGACAGCAGCAATACAACCAGTAGTAGCCGCACCAACTCAAGGGAACAATTATTGCGAAAAAAGTCTGAAGGTGAGATTTCTTCTGGATTAAGTGATGATGATGGTAGTCTTTCGTCATCATCATTCTCATCCGCTCCTTCTTCTGTTTTGTATGAGTGGTTCACACGTTGGAATGGACCTTTGCTCTTTGCATGCTACCTCATTGCTTTTTTGCAGTCTTTTGCCTCGTTTGACCTTTTATCTGGGTTTGGGATCTTTTTAGCGATCCTTGTTTTCTTTGCACATCTTTTGTAATCAATTTATAAGTTTATTTTTGCACAAGTGTGAAGTATTATAGTGTAGATATTGTTACTTTTAAAAATGTAGTTACTACTTCTATGTCAATTATACACATTTATATATAATCGGTTTTCTTGTATCAAAGCTTTAATGGGTTAAAACTATTCTTACATTTTATGCAGTTTAAAATACATGCAGACGTTTACTCTTTCGAAAGAGAAAATGGAAATAAAATTTCTATTTCTGTAAGATTTGTGTATTATGACAATCATCAGTAGGTATAATATAAGTATGTAAAACTAAAACAGTGGGTGGAATATACAATGTTAGTTGGGAAGATGCAGTAAGGAAATGGATACAGTTTAAATTTAAATGCTAACATTGAAACAGATTACTTTTACTACATACATAAATTAGTATGAAGAGTCTTTTGTATTTAAGTATAAATATGGGGTTCAAGTCAGTGACATTTATTTTCAATTTAGATTCCACAGCTTTTGACATGTAATAATTTGTACGTCAACATAACTGGGAAAGACAAGTTTATTGCCAAGAACTTTGAGAAAATTGAACTTGGAGTCTGTTACAAAGTTGTGTCTTCATAGGAAAGGGAGAAAGTGAGAAAGATATTCGGACTTCTGTTATATCAGCCGAAAATTGCGAAATCACAGTATCACGAGATCAAATCCAAAATGAAAACCATGCGCAATTTTTCTGTGGTTTTTAAAACTGTTGACTGTGAAGTAGCAATAATATAAATACAAATGTGTACGGATTGTACGGATAGGCGTAAGAGGTAAATAGACTCCACGTTCAACATATACATACATATAGTATAACATATTAGAAGGGTTCAAGAAGCCAATGCCATACTATGAAATATTTAAATATAGCATGTACCAATGTCTAGTCATAAATTGAGCCAAAGCTGAAGGAATTTTTATATATAACGTTTGCCTTTTTAGAAATAGATATCTATATAGGTATATCATTTGCTATATAATATTTTTAAACCCGTGTACTACAGTATGGTTCCCATATTAATCATAAAGAAAAGGAAAACATAAGTATGTAAAGTTATATGATGCTATGTAGTAAAACGAGATTAGGTATTTAATTTTTTTGCGAAGAAAGATAAGCTTCATATCAAAATCAAATGTATGTATCTACTAGAAAACGTTGTACAATGTCGCTACATTACTATTTCCAGGATATGATATAAATTTTGCAAAAAATGACGTACATGCAGGGTGTCCTGGTACTGTACTTTTTGCCTGTTTGGATAAGATGCAATTTATAGTTTCTTAAGCTTTTATTACTGCCTTACACAAACATACATTGTATTTATCCTCTTATTCTGTATTTAAAAGTTTGAGAAAAACACATGCACTACAGAGCTATGTTTGGCACGTCCCTAGGATCATCATTTGGTGAGCTTCCAAACTTTTTCGCTTTAAAAAACCGAAACCAACTGTGGTGGAATATATAAAAGCGTGTGTAAAAGTTTGTGAATACGTTTATTTATTAGTCAACCAAGCATATTGCCTCCTCTCTCTTATGTTATATTTGCAATGCAGAACCATTGTAAAAGTGTTTATGAAAAGGGAGCCGAGAAGAGCTTGAAAGGGAAATTTTTTTCTGTGTGAAATCATTTTTTTATTCAGCAAAGAAACATTTTTCCTGTTTTTTTATCCCCCAAAGAAATATGTATGCATCCATACATTCGATTCTAAAGACGATGACAAGTAATATTCGTCCATGCACTCATAATGATAGCCCTAGAAGGCTAACATAGTGCATTTCCTTGTGCCAACCAGTATTAAATGATAATCTTATTTGGGATACACGTTGTTTGTTGGAGTAAATCGTAGTTGTAGAGGATATATTTATATTCATTTTTGTTGAAAGGCTCAAGCGCTGTCATTTTTTGCAATGCACTCACATAAAAAAATCTCATTTCCTAAGTATCCTTTCTCAGTGTCGTTATCCTCTTCTGCAGGATCCCATGTTTTAAAAAATCGGACAACGACTCCACAAGCAATTTTATTTTTTGGCGCACGGCTCCCGTCATGCGATACAATGCAGTCATTGCAACAGCAAAAATGCAATCTACGGAGGAGGAGGTTTGGGATAAAACGTATTAAATAATGACACTGTTGCCAAAAACACGATGCTGCAAAATTTTAGTTGAGTTTAAATGTAAATTCGCTTATATGTTTTAAGGCATATTTTAAAAGAGAGATTTGAATTGACACTTGTACAATTTGTATTTTGCGATTGGGATTGTTTCGTCAGACTTTGTCTTAAATTATACATACCCCCTCAAATAGCTAATTCAATTACTATCTTATGTTAAAATTAGCTTTTCATGCATTATATGCAAAGAAAGTAGATGGAATATCTTTAGTCATTTTCTTTGTTGTAAAGTTTCCTTATGTAAACAGGAAGGTTGTGGAGATGTATAAAATCACGAACATGTTATGTATGCATTTTATATCTTTAAGGGAGAACAGCTTGAACCCCAAAACCGTTTTTTATGTATCAAGAGTTTACTAAAATTAAGCAACTTTCTGGCAAACTTTTCATCATGAATCAG
This sequence comes from Orchesellides sinensis, assembly GCA_027744375.1. Lineage (NCBI taxonomy): Eukaryota > Metazoa > Arthropoda > Collembola > Entomobryomorpha > Orchesellidae > Orchesellides > Orchesellides sinensis. The sequence goes on along the minus strand of JAHZNG010003909.1, from coordinate 18,496 downwards.
CAGGGACTAAGCAAGAGAAGGAGGATAAGAAGATGATGAAAAACACAAGATCAACACGTCAGAAAAGCAGGTCCGACAGAATTACCCGGAGCAGATCTGCAGTCGCAGTTTTATTGGATTTTCCAGAACCTAGGGAAAGAATAAAGATCCAAAAAGAGAAGCAGAATGAGGAGAACCATCAAAATCAGAGATTTACCCAGTTGGACGTTGATACCAAAGGATGTAACGCTAACGCTGCAAACGCCACAAGAAAAGATATAAACACACCCTTACAAACTCATTCAGATTCGACTAAAAGTGAAAGTTGCCTGTTTCCTGAACTTTCTCCTGGTGAAAACACACAAAGTAATGGAAAATCTTTAGGAGGAATATTAAGCAAGAAAGCTAGACGTGCGAGAATGTTTGAACTTTCAACTCCGGAAGAAATCACCCTGTCAAATTATCAGACTTTGGGTGAAAAGAAGGAAAAATGGCAGAAAATGATTGAGATAATGGAAGATACATTGTCCTCATTGTCGCTATCATCCGAGTCCATGTCCCAAATAAGTAAACGTTCATCAGGTCTGTTAACTTCTGATGGTGTTGACGATGATGAGCCGGATATCGACAGCAAATCTACAAGAACAAGAGAAATGCTACTTTCTTCAGTTTCCTACAACGACGATAATGAAGACTACGAAGGGCTAAGTAGGTCGATGCCTAATTTGAAATACGTCGAGTTCTTTAAGAACTTCCCATTTGACGCGTGGCTCATGCCGTACAAAAGGTTTAAAGTATAAAAAATGATGTGCTGTACGTACATAAATATTTTTAATTATAAAGGTATTCATTCAAAGAAAATATACGAGAAACGTCTCCTTCTTTCACTATTTTCACTTGAACACCATATCTTTACTTAGTAAATCAAATGCAGTTAATGTTGATTTCTGTACTAACCCAATTTTACTATTTGCTTTTAGTTTTCAGCTCTAACATTTAAATATTTTCTTAAGATTTGAAATATGTTTTATATAGTTAATTGAATTAGCCATATAGATTAGCAGGTAGTAACATTATTTGCGATTGATTGTAAACAGAAATATGCTTATTTTGTGCTATATAAATAGAAATGTTAACTAGGTATATTGTATTGTTTTGCTGTGATTTTAGCAGTATGAAATGAGCTAATTGAAATTTTAATCGAGTTTTATTTTTGCTTTATATTTTGATGCGAATTTTCAACACAACTTTAATAGCTAGTAATTATAAGCATTACGGTGTGTGCGTTTATTTTAGAGATTTTATTTCGTGTTAGCAGTAAAATTTTAATTTTAATGTACTAAGCCACTGCACGTTGATAGTACACAGTAAAGGTACAAACTACAGCGATGATTTGTGTGAACTTAAATATAATAATATTATTTTCATCTCACTATTACCCGTATTAAATATATAAACACTGAACATCGCTTTCACATTCACATAAACAGCAATTATTATGTTATATGTTATTTGCATGAATTTTGTTCATTTTTTCTCACAATCAACATTGATTCCACATCTTGCACAATTTACAAATAATTCTTTTGCAATATTTTCATTATTAATGCCATAATGTATTATCAATTTAATCAATCATGTTAATATGATATTCGGAGACCACCTTATTGATGACGGCACCAGCAATACCCACTTTTACTTCATCATTCAGCACCCAGCTAATTGCACCCTTTCCATGTATCCCGATCTTGTGTTTGATTTTAAACTATACGTAGCATCTTCGCGGAATGTAGGGATTTTATGTATGAACTCATGATATTGTAGAATTACAGTTTATTTATTTAAATATATTTTATACCACGTTTGCCCATTTGCTTATAGTTATATATGCATGCAATCCGAGTAAAATAAATAGCAAAGTTGTATACAGCCACTTATCTGCAGCGCTCCTGCTTTCACTTTTGAATATGTGCAGTATACATCTTAATTGATTATTTAATTTGATTGATGTTTTATATATAATTTTGATTTATCTGTTTAGGTTTCTTTGTGAGCAAGCGCTGATGGCAAAATACCTGAAAAAGAGTTGTGTTCTTACTGCGGTTGATCCTTATCCTTTAGTTTTGTCATTGTCTCTGCGCCTTTTCTAAAATCATTTTCAATACAAACTACTTTGAATATATTTTCTTCGCGAATCCTCCGTGTGCTGTGATGTGATGACTTAAAAAAGAGTCTAAATGATGACTAAAATGCTTGTATTTGCTTACAATTATAGATATTATTACGAGAAAATCTATGCCATAAAAGTTACGGTAGAGAATAGAGATATTAGCCCAAACAAAACATATATACATACACTTTACAATATAATTTTTAATTCATTTAACTATACATAATAAAGTAGAGAATGTTTATTAGTTACACCTAGTCAACAAAAACCGTTCATTTTGTAAATCTGCGTTCATTCCCTTTAAAATATTTTGAACCTATAATACAAGGAGTAATATCAACACTCGCGTACCTGAATTTCCTGTCACTCTACGAGCGAATGAGTTAACACGAAACCCAGTCGGATGAAAAATTCCCAAGCAAGCCTACGTAATAGGGTACGTAAGCAATATCAAAAGTCTAAATTAAATCCCTTCATTGGGTGAAATGTCATTAAATGCCAATGCAGGATAAAATTCTAATTAGAATTCTAATATTTAAAAAACTACTTACTGCACCAAATAATTTAAAACAGGATTAGCAATATATGGCCAGATCTTAATTGTACGGAGAATTCTGATACAAAGCTGATAATCACTTTAAGGCCTGAAGAACACTAATTGACTATTGCCAAGATCAAATAAATGGCACCTCAAACAACTCACAGTATTTTTTAGGCGATCACTTTTCACATGCACCTATGTAAATACCACTGGTCAGATTGCTGATTGGAATTTAATTAGCTGTTTCTCATTGTGTCACGCAAAGTCTCAGTTTCTAAAATGTTCAACTTTATTTAAATAATAATGCATGATCAGTTTTATGATACAAAATAGTAAAATTACTAACGCTAATTCTGCTTAAAATCAACAGAGAATGTGCTTTGATAAAGTTTTGTTTTAATTTTTTGTTTGAGAAAGCAACAAAGAGTTTTTGTGAGTTTATCAATCTTTTTTACAAAGCGTGGCACATTGCATGGCAATTTTTAAGTTACAGAATTTGTAGACCATTTTAGAACGTAACTGTCAAAATATAGCTTTCATATTAATGAAGTCTAATAAGGTTTTGATTATATTCATTTAATTTATTGAAATGAGAATAATAATGTCGTAAACATACGGTTGTTGCTGACAGGATCGTTTCACGGGCCTTCAAGCGAGCGAGAAGAGACAAACAAAGCGCAAATTAGTCAGAAGCAAATGATGACAAGAGCAGCGAATCATATTCATGTACCGCTGCATGAACGAAATCATTTTGACGGGAGACAGATTGAACTTCCTGTGAGAGAAACATATATTGGTAATACTAGCACCTCATCTTGTTCGTCTTCAGCTGAAGAAACAAAGAACACAAAGAGAAGAGAGCTGCAACCTGTTGCTTCGTCCCATCCAGTTCCAACTTTCACCAATGCAGTTACCCCAGCCAAGAAATCCTCAACTGCCGTGCTGGCAACTACTCCAGCAGCGGAAACATCTGCTTCGGAAACAAGCACTGGGATGAATTTTCTTAGAAATAACTTTCCCTTCTTTCGTAACGCAACTAGTAGATCAAGATCTCAGTCTGTTGTCAGTGATGTCTCACGGTCATCAGAAACAGGGGTAAGAAGAAAACTATTGTAATGCTTTTCTGTCCAAAATATAGACGTAATCAACGCGACTGCTTTTTGTTGCATATTTAATGTATATTTTGTCGACTATTTCAACAGGATTCTAAGAAAGAAAAGGATAAGAGCTACCGGAGAAAGTCCCATCTTAACCGTGCTTTCACTGATGAGTCTGTTCCTGATAATAATTACATACTTGGTACGAAGAAACACATTTTGAGAATAACAAATTAAGTATTAAATTTTGAATATTAATTTTTTAATTAAATTTATTCATGTAGACATTACTCCTAAGTCAAGTAAGCCAACAAGTCAAGAAGCTTCCAGCTTGGAAAACTCTGCAATGGAAGAAAGTAGGTTGAAACTAACAATAAAATCCCATCCGTCGATTCCCTCAGTTTTAACGAGCAACCAATCCGATAGTCCAATAATAAAGCAATACAATAATGGCCCAAATGTGTCATCTGCATCAGCAAATCCATCAGTTGGTAAAGTTCAATCGTCTGAGCAAAGTAATAAAAGCACATCTGTGACCAAAAAGGATTCTTTCTCCGATGCAGAAGGCGTATCATTTATTAAGAAAATGTTGCAAAAGGAAAGCGATCGTGATAGAGCAGCAGCAGCGGCAGCAGGAGGTGGAAATAAACAAAATTTGCTCAGTACTCCATCTAGTAACTCTACCTCTTCAAATTACAACATAAAAAAGAGTCCATCTGCAGGAAATCAGTCATACTGGTCAAAAATCTCCAACAGTCAACCAGCTTTCCTCAGAAAACTCTTTGAGAAACCTAAAGCTGCAGAAACTCCAGTGAATCTCAAGTCGACCCAAAAGAAAGTTTCTTCTAATGCTACGCAGGCTGGAGAAAACGGGGAAAAGGATTCGGAGAAAGAGAACGCAGAGCCCCCCTTGGGATTGAGTGTTGCTCAGAAAGCTTCATTTTTCATGAAGCTTGAGCATGAGCAACGATTTAGCAGATGGAGAAAGAATTCAGTTGATTTGGGCAATCTATCAACTACAGAACATGATCGTTTACTAAATGGAAACAGTGAAACCAATATCATTGGTAACAATTATAATGCAAGGGAGTTTAGACCTAGATCACGATACTTGACTCAGCCAGTAACCCCAACGGAGGCTAAGGAAATAGCCCCTCTTGTAAACCACTTGAATTCAAATGTAGGATTTGGGTCAGAGCCACGAATCTGGGGAAATTGTACGGATGACTTTTCCAAGCAATTTAGCAAAATAAGTAATACAAATGTTCCTAAGTCGTCTTATAATGGTATGATTTTAAAAAACTTAACACAGCTTTCGATTTTAATTATTGTATGTAAGATGTGTAGAATCACGTTGTATTCTCTTTCTATTCTAGAATACGACGAGACGCACAAGTTCGAGCCAATAAGTAGTTTCAAAGAACGAGTAAACAAATTTGACGAAATTTTAAGCGATAAAATTGAACCAATACAGTCCTCTGCGGCACCTACTCCAACCTTAAAGTCTTATTCTTTAACGAGAAACAGTCGAAGTAACTTTGCCTGTAATGGTAATCTTGGAGGATTTCCCATGTACCATTCAGCGTCCGCCATAATTGACACTGCAGCCGGCAAGAATGCAGTTCCGATCAGTAAACCAATGAATTTTTACAAAAATCACCCTGCAGCATACAGCAGTAGTAGTAGCAGCTTTAGTGAAGCAATTCCAAGGAATGAAGGAGCTAAATTTCTTCCAGTACATAATAACTTCTACAGTAGCAGAAATACTCAAGCTTTTGAAGCTAGCAATAGACGAGGAAGTGCTTCCGACCTGGAGCTGCCTTTAGGGACTAATCAGTCTCCTATACTGTCAAGGGCAGATAAAGTGAGGTCTATGATTATCGCTAAAAACGGTAATCACTGTGATACAGATAATCTTTCCGAGGACGGAGAAGTTTCTTCTGGGGGTCAAGAAGTGGCTGAAATCATTTGTAGATCATATGAAAACTCACCAGTGTACGTTTAGTGTTTAGATCACATGAGTTTTTTTTATTACAAAGAATAATTCAATTAAGCAAGGCAGGAAGTAAATAACTATGCATGCATATTTTATTTCAGGTTCCGTAAGAAGGTCTGGCGAAATCAGAAGCAAACTCACTCCAATTTTACAAAGGAAATATGGCGACGTTGCGGAAACTATGAGAATTGGAATCAAAGAACCGTGACCAATGCTTCACAGCAAATCCAACCACAACATCCTATTCCTCAGACATTTACAGCAACTACAAATGTAATAGAGGTACAATATTCGGCTGCCACGCAGTAGAAATGTAGTATTAACAACGCTTCGCAAAGTAGAATAGATTTAATTAACCACATTATAGATTGTGGTGTTATTCCTATTTCTCATCACGCGAACGAGTCGTAATCATGGATTCTTTAAAATTTCATATTTAGGTCAACACAACCGCTCCTCCACCGTCATTTCCACCAGTAACGCCTACTCCAGCCACTTCAAACCTACTGCAAATCCTTACTGTTTTAAGCTCATCGAATGACGAACTAAGCGAGCCAAAACCTAACAAACCTAAAAAGCAAAGACACGGAAGTAAGCAAACAACTTTGTTGGGTTCGGATTCAATTCCACCTGTACCCCCAGGTCATCATCATTCTACCACGGCTAACACTGCCAACCATAAAAATCCTGTCAGCGATCAAACAATGTCTCCTGTTCATACAGGATCTGAAATATATGTCAGTGTTCCACATCCTGAGGATGAAGCATTCCAAAGTTTTTTCTGCAGCGTTAAGAGCTACACTCAGGTTACCCATCATTACCCAGACGTGACCTCATGCAATAGCAATGGATTCATACAACAATCATTTGAGCCCACTAATGGCATTATTTGTGACCCGAACAGCAATGGGGGCTTACCTCATGCATCCAGTGAAGTATATGATATTAGCGCAGTTCAAAGAGAAACTGATCTGCTTGTCATGAAAAAGAATATTCCTATGGCTAAACGAAAGTCCACTGGCAAGTACAAAAATCCTTTGAGAGCTTTAGCTGCCCGTATGGACTTCCGACAACAGGGCTATACCCAAGTTCATAATAATTCGGTCCAGTGTAGTAGTGATGTTGATGTTACAACTTGACCATTGTTATAGACATTTTTATATATGATCCTTAACTAAACTATTGCGATTACAATAATGTATATAATAGAAAATTTAAATGTACGATTGTAGATAGTTCGCACGAACTAGAGTGCCAAAATATTGTCGCAGAAAGTTAGTACATAGAAATAACTATAAGACTACAATACGTTATAAACCGTGTTCGAATTATAACTACTGTTTATAGTTTATTGCTTTAAATAGATATAGATCTTCTCGGACTTTATGCAAAAAAAAACTTATTATATATTCTGATTTTTTGTGCGAATGGTTTCTTATAATTAGCAGCTTTTCTGTTAAAAATTATTACTTTGGAGAAGCCGAAATAAATTGCAGAAACATGAAAGTTCAACGTTTGATTTTAGTAAAAATATATTTATTTCATAAAAATCTATTCCGGACAACAACAATTTTACTTACATCTACTTCTGTAAACCACGTTCTTTACGATTACGATGTATCTGAATGAATTGCATATAACATCAACGTGTATTGAGACGAATAAAAAGTAGAATTTTCCGATGGTAAAATTTAAAATAAATATTTATGATTTTGCGAACGACGCGCCGTACTTCATTTGCTTCTTGAATTTTTTAGGATTAATACCATAAGCCTTAAGTCTTTCGTCATCTACACCAATTGAACTAGTGTCGTTAGATTCGGCTTTTCTTTTCAGTCCTTTCCACTTCTTGTTTTTATTTTGCTTGCTCGTGTTATCTAAAAGGGTCTGGTCTATAGCATGTTTCTGACCATGCAAATCTTCCTTTGCCTTATGCTGGATGACGGCGGATTTTGTAGAACCATTGCTGGAGGAAATACTACCAACATCATTAGTAAAGGCCTTCTTTTTAGCCAAATTCTTACGTTGTCTTTTTGACAGTTTAGCTACTGGCGAAGAAGTAATATTATCCGACTCACTAACTTTCTCTAGACTTTCCTCTAACTTTCGCTTTTTCTTCTTTTCTGGAGACTTACGTTCCTGTAAATTGTCCTTGGATTTATTAGGAATAGTATCCAAAATTCCTGAATCTTCGCAAGTTGTGGTTGCATTTCCATTAGGTTTCTTATTTTTTTTCTTGCTTTTCTTCTCTGTCAAATCAGGCTCCTGTATACTATTGATTTCATCCTGAAAGTTATCCTCATTCTGTGAGTCTTCTGAGACTGCAGACGCAATACCGTTTGGCTTCTTGCTTTTCTTTTTTTTCTCCACAACGTCATGTTCCTGTGGTTCTTCATTTACGGAATCACAAATATTCTCCTCCACTTCGGAATCTTCAGAATCTACAGTCGCAGAATTATTACGTTTCTTGTTTTTCTTTTTGTTTTTCTTCTTCCGTTTTTTCTTCGACTGTTCACTTGTTTCAGTTTCATCATTTTCGCCTTGTGCCACGCTGAGAGGAAATTCAACAAAAATTTGATAATAGTGAATTGCTGTTAAAACAAACGCTTCTGCTGGGAATACGAACCCTGCCATCTGCTTACTGCTTATCATTCAACATTAAATAACATACTACCTTTTAGAGGGCTGATAAACTGAGAGTAGCACACGTTTTTTCAAATCTTCCCGCTCGCCTTTCTTTTTGTAGGCTTTTACTTCGTATTCCTCTTCGTCGTCTCCTCTGTATTGGATAGCTTTTTTGAGGGATGCCCACTGATTAAGCTCTCTATCTTCTGCTTTAAGTATCTATTGCATATCAAAGAAATAACTATGATTGATATTACGTAAACTTTGTGACCAAAATATTAAACCAATGGATATTAAGTTGGCATTGACAGTCGTCAAATGATAATGATGTGAATCAATGAATGTACCTCATCGACTGATAAACCAAAGTCGTTCGGAGTTGTTTTGTGATATTTAAACCTGCAGGGTAAATCCCCTACTAGATCTTCAAAATCTAATTTGTAGTATTCATCAAAATACTTCTCGAAGGATTTGTGAACTTTAGGATCAAATTTAGGCTTTTCCCGTTCTAAAACATCTAAGAAAACCGAGCGCTTCTTTCTTCCACGCTTCCCTTTAGATGCTTCAATAAGTTCCTGTTGTGTTGACTTTCTACTTCCAGCAACCCCATTTTGACTGTCCTGTTGAGATTAATTTATATAAATTAACCAATTAACCTTAAAGTCTAAAACCACTATAGTTTTAGGTTACATAAGTAGGCTTTCCTTACATCATCACTATCTTCCATGTCATCTCCTTCTACTTCTTCATTAGCCCCCCTTGCCTCAGAAGGTGGCACCCAGTCATCCCAATTTTCTAAATGCCACAAAGTAAAAGTAACGAAAATGCATTAATACACTTGAAAATGTTCACCTCTATTCTAAAAACAAAATTATCTCCTGCTTAGCAATTACCTTCGTCGTCGTCAATTTCTTCGTCAAAAGAAAAAACTGGTTTCTCGACATCTACCTCTTCCTGATAATAATCGTCACTGAAAAGCTGTTGCATTCGACGATCATACTCTTCAGGGTCAAAGTCACCTTCAATGTCCTTTTCAGTCAATTCAAGATCAGGATTGCCAGTTATTTCATGCAGCTTTTGTATTTTGTCCATTATTTCCTTTCTTTTCAAAGCTTTTAAACGCTGAACTTCATCGTGCTTCCTCGCCTTTGCCTCTTCTTTCCGCTCTTTTGCCTTATCACGTTGTTCTTTCCTTTTATTTTCCTCCCGCCTCAAAGAGTCCTGGATTGTTCTAGGATATCGTTTAATCTGGTAGAAAAACAAAATACATTTTTAATGCGTCATATTAAACTAGAAAAAAATCTATCCCCATTACTAGAATCGATTACAGATCTCATCACCAACTTACAAACTCAGGATCAGGTTCCTCAAATCTGAAATTGTACTTGTGCTCAAACACCTCCCGTTCCTCTTCAAACTTCTCATCATTGGACAACTCATCATCATCATGTACAACTTCATTAAATGAAGGAATATAATCTGTCCCTCCAATGTTAAGCGGCTCAATATATTTTTTATTTAAAATATAATCCCTCAGAAACTTTTCTCCCTCATCCAACTTATCATCATTCCAATATTCTCTCAAAAACTTTAACTCCTTCACATCCTCTTTGGACAACTTCGCCTTATTAACTTTATCCAGCTCTCCTTTCAACCACAATTTATACTCTTCATCGTCCTGGAGCTTCTCCTCGTCAGTTTTATTACTCCTTTTTTTCAACAACTTGCCTCCCAGCAAAGTATCTCCCCCCTCATCGTCACTAGAATCATTCAAAGCTTTTGAAAACTCTGTTTTAATAGATTGGAGTTCCTCATGGTAAGACAACGGTTTGTGAGCCATCTTATCTTCATCTTCCTCTTCCTCATCTGAAAACTGTCCTCCCTTTTCTAAAACCATCACTCTCTCATGATCTCTCACTGTAAATGGCTTCTTATCTTCCTTTTTCTTCTTTGTAACTTCATTGGCTCCACCCTCCCCTTCTTTATCTTCCTCAGCCACACCCTTAAAAAATCCAAACTGCTCATCATAAATCTTAGGATCCTTCTTTTTTAAACACGCCAATGTCTTCAGAAACGCCTTTTCTCTTTCCGGAGACCACTCATCCTCCTCCTCTGAGGACGACTCCGAGGAGCTACCTACGTCATTCAAGTCATCCAGATTTTGAACACCAAGCCGATTCTTAACTGCAATTAACAAAATCATTTTATTAATCACTACTTTCGTCCCTTCTCCATCCTCCACCCCTTACAAATCTTCATATTATTTCCTTACGTTTCTGCATCTCCTCCAAATTCCTCCAGTTGTCATATCGCTCCGCATAGTTTTTATTGATTGTTAATCCTCCTTCTTTTTTAGATCCCCCTTTAGCGTCCTGATTGTCAGTGTCTTCAGATTCACTTTCTGACGATGAAATGTTCAGTTTCAGCTTGGCTTTGGCTGTTTTGCCAGCACTGTCTTTCTTGACACCTTTAAGCATTTTAAATCACCCGAATTCTTAAAAACGTCCAAAAATAACTTATACACTTAAAACTATTTAATTAAATTCCTACATCAACTTTAAATTAGTTTTTCAGTTGATTAACACAACTGCTAAATGCACTCATGCACACGCTTTTAAATATAAACAGCTATTCAAACAACGTGTGCCTGGGAACCCCGGGTGCTGTTGGTATTACTTTTTGCAGTTATTTACTAACTTCCATGAATTCCCATGTATTTACATGAACGTATGTGGTTTGTTTACTTTTATCAATTTTTGACAGATTCAAAATTTGTACATCCTTCCGTCATTTCAACAAAGTATTACAATTTAATACCAATTGCAGCCTTTTCTCTCGAGTTGTTTTTGTAGATGGATGAAAATGGATTGATCAAGCCTATCAGAATGGAAATTAATTTTTATTGGCATCTCATCTGCCTATCTGAGTAGCGAGTAGATCATATGACAGGGTAAGAGGCAATTACATTTTTGTCCATATATGAAACCAACTCAAGGGAAAGGGCTGTAAAAATGGCTGTGATAAGTATGACTCATGATGACAATGTGAATGACGTGGGATAAGTTTACGATGAAGAATTTCATGTAAAACTTCATCGGAACATTTTAACTTGGTTGCAAACGTGTTGTAAGAAGTACTTAGAGTTGGGAAAGGGTCATAAAATTTTTAGGTTTCCATTCTACCTTACTTTTTTAGTCTTTTGTCATCTCATTCATCATTTGCATTGTCGTTCCCAAACTACGTTTTCCAAACCCTCTGCAAAGCCAAATGAAGCATGAAAGCATGTTTATAGTTTATAGCATATATGACTAACACTAATACCAAAAAAAAATGCAAAAATGCGAGATTGTGTTAGGTGAGGGTTACCACTTCACCTTTTTATACAAACCATAATACCAATGCATTACATATACATGCAAAGACATTCATGACATAAATGACTCATACCGAATATCCCATTCCTATACACAAGAAGGTATACACAAACAAACGTCATGCGTCAGCCCAGTGCAGATCTCAGATACAGATGAATACACAAAATACGGTGTTTCATTACAAACCAATACTGATCCAAGGTGTTACCTTTGTATGAGCAATTTTAGTTTATTTCCAGCTCAAGGCTATTAAATACATATTTCCATTTCCACGAATTAAGGCAAACAAACGTTTTACAAAGGCTTATTATACTACCTTCAGTATTTACCAGGCATTAGCAAGGAAGAGATCTCTAAGATATATTTGTTTGTCATATTTGTATAATTCTGATTAAAGCTATTTGGAGATCTGGAAATCATGGAATCGAATACGGCAACTACTTTTAAAGTTTCTGACAAAACTCCAGAACAGCATTACAGAGCTAAAGACAATTCTAAGTCTTCGGGAAGCAATGAAGGACTTAAAGACTTGCCACAATACCGTACGAACAATTGCACGGAAATCCTTCAGTCCACAAATTTTCCTGCAAAGTCTTTCTTTTCCGAAAATGGATTTGTCAACACGGTTATGGATTGCTACAACAGACATCACAATCTTGTCATTAGACCTGATGACATTTGGGCTGCCATTATGACACAGTTCTCTTTTTACATTAATAAGCATGCGGAAGAGTTTCGCAAGAAATTTGTTAACTTTGAAGGTAAACGGGAACTTTCGGTGGCAATCCCTGGCCAGCTAAGAAATGCTCCTTATGACTTGTTTGTGAAGTTGATGAGCAAAGAAATTGATAGGAATTTGGTAGATCCCGAAGTGAAAAAATGGGTGTTGCCCAGCTTTTCCACGACCACGGATAATGATTTGGTTTCTATTGGCGTTGTGTTTATGGCGTCCATGAAGAAGTATTTCGACTACAAGTGTTGCTTGATGTGTGGAATACCTTCGGTGACTTTGGAGGGAACGGAGGGGGATTGGAAAGATATCTATGATAGGATTGGAAAACTGAAGGATTATAAGTTGGAGAAATGGCATGATATGCTGGAACCAATTTTGGACCAGTTTGTCAACGCTAAGCGGGGAAAGGCGGATCAGAACTTTTGGCAAAGGATTTGCCACTATGAGGCAGGTGGCTCAGGACCTTCATTTTTGTCTGGGTGGATTACTGCATTTTGCGTTTTTGACAAGGAGGGCAATTGGCAAAGTAAGTGGTTCATAACATGTTTCATATATATACAATAACTGGTCAAGAATTCTTTGGGATCCAATAATCAGTTCATTTGTTTCATTCTCTATTTTAGATAGTGACAAAAATCCAAGGTTTTTCGGAGAAAATCAGGCTAATTCAGATAAATGGCTTCGGCTGGATACCAACGACATTCCAACTGGGATCATTGAGGTAGATGTAAAGATTGATGATAACGGGGCGGCTGAATACAAGAGCATTATGTTTGCTGGACATATGGCTGTTGAGCTTTTGGATAACGGTTGTACCTTGAAACCATCCTTGGGATGGGCAATTGCACTGAAACAGGATAACAACCAGGATGAGACTGAGATGGCTTAGAGGACGATTAACCTCGAAGAAGCATTTTCATTTTTAACTTTTGAGTTTAAAGTAACTAGAAATGTACCTGAGACATGTAGCTGCACATTAATACTTTCCGTATTATATGCTAAGTTAATGAAAATCAAAGTATTGCTTTCGATTATTTGTTTTAAACGTACAACTTGATTGTATATTAACTATCGTGCATGTATTAAAAAATTGCTATTACTATGAAAAATATTGTTATCATATATGTCATTTTCACTCCTTTCATCCTGGTTATTTATGGTATTAACGGTTTCATCATCATTAATTTTTGCAATATCAAACCACAAAATAAAACACCCAATAATTTATAAAGTACATATTATACTTTTTACTGTTCCGCACATCCTGTCACTATATTTTCTGTGGTTTCTAATCTTGAATGCATAAAGGACATGCTTGGTACGTTAAACGTACTACTTTTTTTTTAAGTATGATGAAAGAATTGTAGCTCCACTTCCACAGTTCCAAATGAAGTTAAAATATATGTTGTGAGATATAATAGACAGGTTATTTCTACTAATTTCTATTAGTATATTAGAGTAATTATAAAATGATGTGATCTTCATGTGTTACATATAAAAGGAAATAGGTTGCTTTGCACAAGTTATTTCACCAGAAAGTATGAAATAAATGAGTCGAAAATTTGCATACAAGTACATACATATGGGTATAAATTTACCGACCTTTTTTCAGGTTTATTAAACATTTTTTTAAGTTAAAAAAAAACTTGTACGCATATTATATTACTCTCACTACATCGTTTCATATTTAATCTATAAAATCGAAGAGCTGACATACAATTTAGCTTTGAGCCGCTAATACTTACGTTGCTTTTTCGGTCTACAATCTACACTTGACTTTGACTGCTAAAATGGGATCTAAAATGAGCTTATCAAAATTCCAAATTGCTGACAAAATTCCAAGCAAACACAGAGCAATGGGTGACATATACGGTAAAACATTTGATACTTTTAAAAATTTGCCCCAGTACCGTGAGAACAATTGCTCAGAAATTCTTCAATCTACGGTTTTCAAATCACCATTATTCTTTACCAAAAATGGATTTGTCAACACAGTGGTGGAATGCTACAACGGACATCATAATTTGATCATTAGACCTGATGACATTTGGGCTGCCATTATGACACAGTTCTCGTTTTACATTAATAAGCATGCGGAAGAGTTTCGCAAGAAATTTGTGGACTTTAAAGGAAATCGGGAACTTTCAGTTGCAATCCCTGGCCAACTAAGAAATGCTCCGTATGACTTGTTTGTGAAGTGGATGAACAAGGAAATTGATAACAATTTAGTAGATCCCGACTTTAAAAAATGGGTTTTGCCAAATTTTTCTACAACTACAGATAGTGATTTGGTTTCCATCGGCATTATATTTATGGCGTCAATGAAGAAGTATTTCGAGTACAAGTGCTGCGTGATGTGTGGTATTCCTTTCATAACAATTAAAGGAACTATAGAAGATTGGAAAGACATTTACGAAAGGCTTACTAAATTAAAAGAGTATAAGCTAGATGAATGGTATGAAATGCTGGAGCCAGTCTTAAAACAGTTTTTACTGGCAAAGAAAGGGGAGGTATGCCTAAGTTTTTGGAGAAAGATTTGTCATTATCAAGACCTTGGTTCTGGAGATCCATTCATATCAGGATGGATTACTGTTTTCTGTGTTTTTGACGAGCATGGAAATTGGCGAGGTGCTTTAGGACACAATATTTTTAAGTCTAAATTTTAAATTGGGTGAGATCAAAGCAAATAACTTGTTGGTATTTTAAATCATGATTAGGAAACAAGTTTAACAGTCGAACTGTTCTTGACGAAGAGACGGGAGTGTCTTACAAATGGATTGATAGAGTGAACATACCCGACATCCCAACTGGAATTGTTGAAGTAGATTTAAAAATTGTTGATAACGGGACGGCATACAAAAGCATCCTGTTTGCTGGTCATATGGCTGTTGAGCTTTTGGATAATGGTCGTACTTTGAAACCATCTTTGGGATGGGTGATTGCATTGAAATAAAGGATTAGGATAACGTGATGACAGGTTAAGGTGGCTTTGTACATGTTGCTATAATATTATGCACATCATTTTATGGTTGTTTAATACATTAAGTTTATTACTTTCATTTTCTAACCAAACTGTCCACTTGAACTCACACTACAAAATTTATTAAAACGTTCTGTTGTATAATACTAATTTAGTAATTAGCAATATTATATTAAATATTGTCTCTCATTTCAATGTCATTGAGGTTCATTCCTTATCATGAACCTTGTTATTCATTGACCTCATTTGCCATTTCTTTCTAAGTAGGAATCGTAAACCAATTGCCAAAATCATACTCGTTGTAGAAATGATTGCGTAAACATGAAAAATATACTTATCACTTAAGTCAACATCAGTTAAGGTGAAAATGATGGCGTAACCTCCGCAAATGAGGATAAAGTTTTCAATATAAAACGAGAGGAAAACTGATGGGCAAAACGATTGGAAATCAAAGCACAGAAACAAAGATCGCCATGCATATGTAAACGCACCATAAACTCCTGTATCTTTCAACTGCTTTTTTAGCCGTCTCGACCCGACAACACCTACAAAAAGGCCGTAAAGCCCTGCTCGGAAAACAAATTGGCAGAGAAAAGTGACAATGAGGACTTCGCCGAATGAGTAGTCGCTGAAGTAGAAGCAAGCTGTGGCTTTTAATATGGCATCTGCGTAGATTCTAGATTCTGGAATGAGTTAGAATATGGGATATATATCAGTCCGTAGTTTAAAAGCTAGTCGATGCACAATACAATCATCTTTCAACAAATCATTATATTACCAATGGAGAAGAAGGTGAAGAAAAATAAGACGACACGCCAAGGCATACTAATGTGCTCAATTTTCCAAGCATCTTTTGTTTTGTCCCTTGAAAACATACGATAATAAGGCACAGCCACGGAATACATGTTGGACTCGGCAAGGGCAAACAAGCATAGAGTCAGACATAAGTTAGTCCAATAATCTAATAATAATTAAATATTATCACAGTAGTTTGAAATCATTTTAAAAATAAATTGTCGATCATTTTTTACATTACCCTCTTCATGGAAAACCTTTGCTCTGGACCATGTAATAATTCGAAATGTCAACTGGACAAAAGCTTCAGGAGATGCCCGAAAGAAGCTTTCATACTGTTTCATTCGCGTTAAAAGAGATTCCAGCCTTTCGTATCTCTCCTCCTCATGCTCCCGAAAGCTCAGAACAAATAGCTTCAATGCGCTGTGGGAAAAAATCATAAAACACGGTAAAGAGCATGGAGTCAACAATTAGCTAAAAACGACATTACACAAAACAAAATTACCTGACAGACGGGCCAATAACTGGGAAGAACATTAGATTTTTCCAGATCGGGTTTTGACACCCGAGAGATTCCATTTCTCTACGTTCATCATCACTAAAGAAAAAAATTGTTTTAAAATTTAAGAAGATTTAAACAATAAAGTTACGTATTCCTTGGAAAAAATCTTACTCAGAGAGGAATGTGAAGATGCCAATGAAATTCATTAGAATTGGCAGAAGCATGAGCCATGCTATTATATCGGAACTGTGATGGAAATGAAGGTATGACAAATAGATAATTACTGTAACGTCTGCGACTGATATTAAGAAGCTGAGAAATGACCAACTTCTTTTGAACCAAGAAACACATCGCTTACGACATTCCCGATTTTGAATTTCTATTTTTTCAACTTTTTCCTTGTTGGGTTTATATTTGGTGACTTCCATCTCTCTGTTTACTGAACTTTCTTCGGTGGTTGGTGTATTGGCATTTGAGGACAACAGTTTTACTACCGCATCGGGACCCTCCCCTTTTTCATTGGAGGAATCACCGTTGCTACTTTTAGTTACGGTATATGTATGTGTCATCTTGATTTTTTGTTTTGATGGCACGACTTTTACACTTGCGTAAATCTACATGGCTTAGTTCGAAAGCAATAGAATAAATCTCACACAAATGTGAGTAAATATAGCAACTTTTGACTTTTGTACTATTTGGACAGGCTGAACTACAAAATATTGATTTTCGATTTCAATTACTATTCCTCTAGGTCAACACTATATGCAAGAATGGCTTTCATTGGACTGTGGCATTGGAAGCCCAGGCAAAACTGACGACGCTAGTCACAACTTACCAAACAGCAGTGCATACTAGATTCATACAGCAAAGAAAAATTGGTATATTCAAAAGACTTTTTTGCCTGGACAAATGCTCACATTTTTCATTATACATCTAGAAAGCTATTTCATGTTTTTCCATTTATATATGAAATGGCTTTAAATACGAGAAAGGCAAAGGCTTACATATGTATAAACAATTTGTAAGAGAATACGCATTATTTCTGAGTCTGAGTATAAAAACTAACATAAAAAATCTTCTATTCTTTTAAATCGTTCATGCTAGGAAAGCTATATTATATTTTGTTTATATGAGATGGCTTTATATTAAGTCTACCTTCCAGCAAACAAAGACAGTTGGTGGCTAGCTGTGAAGGTGGATGGGTTTCGTGATTTCAAGGTGATTTTTTCTCATGACTTCAAAAATGGCAAGGCATCAAGGCATGCATGCCCCACAGCAAGATTCATGAAAAATGATGCATACCAAACAGCAAAAACTGGAAACGCATACCATCTATTACTTTGCCTTATACTATACGCAAGTATTTAAGACAAATATAGAGTGTGAAAATGTTCCTTTGATAAATATGAATTAACATGTTGTATTGTATAATAGTGAAACACAACAGACATACAGGTAGCATCGGTTCATTGTCAAATATATCTATGATATGATTAATATTTAACACAGCATATTATGTTTAATTCAGGCAATAATGTACATTGATGCCAAATAAAAGTAATCCACAGCAATCAAAATTACCTATACATGTGTAGTTAATACGCAATAATGTCATCAAAGAGCGTTTTATATTTGTGTACATTCTAGTATATAGTTTAAATATGTAGATTGCGACCAAATGACATCTTCATACTTTGATGAGTA
>JAHZNG010003908.1:0-17361 GCA_027744375.1 Orchesellides sinensis | reverse complement strand
ACTCATCTCCCAAAACATTAAGTACGAGCGATTTTCCCACGGGGCCGATTGTTTTAACAAGGTCGGTGGGATTTTTGCCCGTATTCATATGTTTTACAATCGTCAATAACAACGAAATCTCCCTGAGACTGATTAAACGATGTTCACAGTATTGGAGAGAAGGTGGTAAGAATTACTAAGTTATTTATACCATTATCCATGATGAATATAAACATACATATGCAAATTACTTTATATAGTTTCCAAACTAAACTTCTACTATAGTGAAAGTATGTCAGAGACACCTACTTGCATTAAAGTAACCTGGCATGTTAAATCGTAGAAAATTACATTTTAAAAATACTTGAAGTTTAAATGCTTTCAAAAACACTTCAAATTTTAAAATCTAAAATTCATCAATATCACTCACGCTGGTTGACATCTTTTGATGGGTCTGTACTCTGTAGTAGATTTCATGAACGTATACAGCAAAAAGTACCTGAACTGCAAATACATTTGCGGAGGTGGTCTTATTATTGCATGTAACAAAAACTGAGACGTCTTGGATTGCTTTCCAGATTTTGCTCATATTCTTTCATAAAACATTCCATCCGCAAACATTCAGCGGAACGACAGCCAACGCTATAACGATTCCTTCTTACATCTTTAAGAAACGCATTGTATCCATTCACATGATATTATGGTCTTACTACAATAGAAAAGCAATAAGTGAGTCACCAGCGACACGCCGTTAGTCAGTATTACTTCCACTCAGCAGAGATAGGGTATAACGTTTGAGTTGGATCGGCGTTATCAAATGCATATTTCTTTTGATGGGAAAAACAAACTTACTCATTCATTTACCAACGGAACAGGATAATAATAAGATTTGCCATACATATGCTATATATGTTAAAAGAAGTAAAAAGTACTTTGCGAAAAGACGTCAAATCTGTAATGATATTAAATATAGGTTTATTAACACATCCATAATAAATGTAGCAGTGGAATTACATCAATGTATTGCTCTACTAATCTTCAATATGAATCAAATCAATGTAATCTCAATAATCATAAGAGTGTTTTCCTTGATCCTTGATCCTATGAAGACGATGCGACACAATTCTGGAAACCGCAACCTTTAACTTCGTAATTCTTGTCTCTCGTCACTTCAACACAATATTATGTATTAATGCAACGTTGTTTTTGCTTGTATGAATGTAATTTTACAAAAGATTCGAAGATGGTAAACCTGGAGTCGCTGCTGGTGTAAAGGACAGAAAGGATATGCTAATAATTCTGACAGATTGGTTTTCCCCTTCCTTTACAACCAGTGTCTTTGTCAGATGCACTCACATGTATTGCTTCAAGTAAAGGCTTACTTTTCATACGCATGTAAACTTCACAAGTCAACATCTGGTAATTTTTTACTTGCATTTTACCTTTAACCCCCAGTAACCATTTTGACAATTGACATGTTGTTTCATGTCACTACTTTATGGTGTAAGTCAATTAATAAGCTATTCTATTTCGAATACTGGCACATGGCGTGGACAGATTAATCGACATAAAACAAACAAAAGAACAGGGCAAAACTATTCGATTAAGTTCTTTCTACACATGCATACGTGCATTAACATTAACTTCCATGTATGAGGTAATGCATAGGTAAGACTTACAAAGATAGGCCTGACTCAGGAAACTTGTTCGGTACAAATAACAACATATTTAAATATGTGAGTCATAGGTAATGTGCATAAATATAAATTAGATACACTATAAATTACAACAAAATACAGATTTGAAAAAGTCAAAAACTTATATCAACTAGTTCATATCTTGTGGTCCGTGCTCATGATCATACAACCCTTTATCAAGCCGGTTCTGCAACCCTGTTATTTATAAAATTTATACGTATCTTGCATTTCATTGTGTGTTAAATGATAACCCATACATTTAGTTAAGTTTTGCATACTATTGTCCATTAGAGTATGCATGAATATATCGCAAGGATGGAATTTTGGAAAGACACTAACTAAACTTGAAATTTTGCAAAAATTTGTAATGCGGAAAAGATAATGTGTATCTAACGTGAAGCATGTCCTTTTAATAGATGGGTTTTTACAGCTGTGCCCATTTTCAATACGGGGCTCTTACCTAAAGAAAATTTTCCAACAGTTTTGGAGTGAATAATGAGATCCTTTTAGCATCAAGTGCGTTGTCCAATCTTATATATCATTTAGTAATTGTGTGTGCTCACTTTAAGTGGTAACTGGGATGCTAGTTTAAAAATGTCATGATACCATACAAAAAATACCTATATATATTCATTCATTGAACCTATATACAAACTTTTTATAAAGTGCACAATGGCACAAGATCACTTCATTGTTTGTATTGCGTTCACATATATACGTAGGTAGCTTGCTGTATAGTAATCTTGCAACTAATATAACAAGCCCTCTAGAGAATCATTCTCATTACATTACATTTCTCATGTGTACATGTACAAGCATTTACTTGACATTAAACATTAATGAAGATGGCACAGAACATCATCCACGGTTATACAAGAAAGAGATAGTGCTGGACTCACTTTGGAGTTCCCATCCCAAAGAATATGGAAGGTGAATGCTAATGTTAAGAGAGCAGAGCAGCAAGTGGCCACCGACTACAAACAACTTATTTGTCTTTTAGTACAGGGGTTTCCCCTCTCGTTAATAATGGACAATGCATGTCTTCCAGTCTTTTTTTCGCACATCTTGTAATCTTGAATTGTATATGTGCACAACCTATCAATCGCTCTGGGTTTTCTAATAAACGTTTAACATGTCCTTTAAACGTATGGGTGCCGCTGTACATCGTAGACCATCACCTAGAACGGCCTTCCATGACAGGTTATTCCAATAATCCTACGTAATCATATATTCTTCAAACAAAGTGTTGTCCATACATGCATAAGCCGCTTTGTGCATTATGTATATGCATGCTTTGATACGCTTCATTAAAAATGTATGGAATAACATAACGTTATTAGAGTGGTAGTGGTGCCGTAGCTTCTGTGGATTACGTTAGGGTGCTGTCATGTATATATGTATGAGTTCACGTATAAAAATAAAACCATGTGCGTCTTCCTCGTTCTTTCCCCAAACAGATGTACTGCTTGTTTTAAAAATTTCATGCATTCCTGATCAGTTCACAAGTTTAGACGATAACAATACTGAGCAGTCAAATATCATAAAGCAATTTAGGAAAAAAAAACAATCTTATGCAATTAGTTACAGGGGCAACAAAGGAATCCCTTCCCGTTTGGGATTTTCCAGCTAAAAAGTGTTGCTATTTTTGTTGGCCCATAAGCAAACACGAAAATGGCTTCACTGAGCAAATAATAATTCTGTAATGATTACATGAATACATCAAATAAAAATGTTTTTATGTCAAATACTTGCAGCAAACGTTAGAAAAATTGTACGCGCCAAGAGAACATATTACAAGGTTATCTTCATGAATAATATGCAAATAGTCATGAAAAATTGAATACAATGTAAAGATTTAATACCTGTTATATGTATGATTGCATTCTTCTATAAAAATGCCGTTTTCTTCGTCGGTGTCTAGAATGGTCGGGTTTTTTTTCTATACTCATGTCTCATCTCTGTCACTTTTTATTGGTGTTCCGTCTCCAAGGAATTCCAAATTTATTTTACAAGGATGTCACTACTATAAAAGGATGGAACACAAATTCAAGCCAACATCTTAATACAATATACATGTAATGCGGCAAAATATTATGGCATACACATTACATATAATCTTAAGTATGATACAATACTTACATGTCCTAAAATTCATCATGGACTTATATCTGCATGGCATGTCATGGCAAAAGCTATTTCACGATATTATATTGCAAATGCTTGCATTAAGCAGCGATTTTGGCGATACCATTTTTATTATACAGTATTTATATGCAGTAAAGCTTCGTTGTTGTTTGTGCAGTACATAATTTTACGACTTGACATGATGCGGTGACTAGTCTTTCAAAAGGGAGATTGGATTGACTGCAAACATACGTAATACAGCGATCTACTTCAGCGTAGGCAGTCAGGGGCAGGTAAAAAACTTTATCACGCACAATGTTTCTGTTATTAAGTAAGTAAAAGTAAAAACTTGATTTATTTTTTGATACATAAATATATAGGTATATCATATATGTGATGCATGTGCATATCTGCATATGTATTTTACAACTTAACTCCTTCGAAAAATTTGGGCAAGCCCACATGTTGCATGCATCTTTATGAACTGCATTGAACATCCGTATACAACATCAGCCTTGACTTGACGCGTTTGTTTGGTATTAAGTAAACCAAGACAATGACTTACTTTATGAATGAATATTGCATGCCTTACTATACTGCTGTAGTAGTAAAAGCTCATTTTGGCTGTCATTTCTTACCGGATTTGTGCAATGCATGGACAAATAGTACGTTCGATCCTTTAATGGGACTGGTTACACATGGCTAAATATTTAGATAACAGCTTTGCCTTGTCTTCTTAGAAAAATTATGTAAAATACAAGCAGGATGTAGTGTATTTGTTGGATTTCATTTGTAAATTTGAAGGTTGCATGCTGTATACTTCATGGAATGGAAACGTTGCCAATATTTTTTATTGATATTTGCTTGGAAGCTTAAAAAATTGTAGCATGCAGTAAACAATACTCTTTTCAAGTGTACCTATGAATATTATGGACAATATAGTTGTGTTGTGCATTTAGAAGTTTTTGTGGTAATTTTTGTACTATTTTTCTAGGCAAACATAAACACATAACGTAGGTATTTCGGAGATGAATGCGGACAGTTGAATAAGATCCGTTTATTCAACTAGAATTAAGATGACTGCTTTATGCATTTTTTAAGCAAGCCTGAAGGTTTATATATGCTGTAAAGTATACATAGTAAAAATTTCATGTGTCTGGGTCACAAGACTTAATAAAAATGTCAGTGCAGCGAACATACAAATAAGGACTAAAATATTTTTTATTTTGTATCATGTAAATCTTAAACTTAAGACTCTTGAAAGTATGATGCGGATTTGTAAATCAGCAAAATAAGTATATGAAATCGGTATAGATAAACAGCGAAAACTACATAAAAAACATCTTTCAACATTACATTGCAAATCGTTTTGCTTATTTTATGTCTGTCTTAAATTATGCATTCATGCCGACATCTACTTGGAGGCATTCTTCAAAATCAGTGCAGAAGTTGAAACAAATCACCAAGCGCATTACTTTCGAGCTTAAAACATTTATCACTGTTTACAAGCATACAAGAGCCTACCTCAAAAGACCCTTTTAGAACTTAAAATACTGCATGGATACAAATCTTTCGAAATTCACAATAAATGGTAAAGTACCTTTGAATGTTTCCCATATGTCACACAATTAAATCAAGCTTATTGACTACTAAGTCAGGTGGATTACAATGTCTTTTATGCTTGGAAATGATCTTGTAATGTCTGAAAGCATCAGCATTTGAATGATGAAAAAATTAGTTTTTCTAATACTTTCATTTAATATTTTGCTATTTATTTACATTTTACCAGGATTTTACCTGAGTTACCCGTGCGTTATGGCTCAAAGTTCACTTAATATCAACAGCTATTAATTATAAGATTACTTTTTAAACTAAGGCTGCGTAGAATGCTCTTTTGCCATGCTACCAAATTCGACCAAGCAACCAAACAGCCCAATCGGTTGTCTTAAATAAACAGTCGAATAATGCGGATACCTAAATATTTATAAAAGGTCGTTTTCTTAATAATTGTTCGAAATATCGACGGATATAATTTAAGACTTCCTTCGTGGTGGCATTAGTTGGTATTTGTGCTGTAGTCCAACTGCACTGCACAAATAGTAAACTGTTATTAATTTAACCACTTCAAGATCATTACGTGAAGTTGCGTTCTAGCGGCATCGTTCATTATTGAATTAATCATTCAAGGTGTTTGCAGGTCTACTACGGTAGTCGCATGTGAATGTACTGTGGGCTTCATATGCTTTGTTATTCACTATAAGATGATATCGCGGCAGTTAGAACAGTGTCAGACCAATAACAATGCCAGTCTTGAATTTAATGTCGAATAAACATGGGATTACTTGCTACATACCTAGAAATTCCATGTAGTCTTTATTTGACCTTTTAGCTGCATATAATACGGCAATGCATATTTTATTTTGAAAACCAGCAATACCTACGGTTTGTAATAAGGTTTTGTTACTATTTATTTTTATGACATTGCGCTACAATAAAACATTAACATAATCTGCTATCATTTACCTGCATCATCTCGCATCACAGTTCCGTACAAAGATGAAAACTTAAATATTGTACGTCGAGTGTTGAAAATTTGGATCAGTAATGTTGGATTAAAGCTAGAACTATATATGTACGCTGATCTTAACAATGCTACCGTGCAATATCTTCCTTTGTACACCAATCCAGAAGCATTAGTTAAAGCTAACCTCAACGCAACCTTAACATATGAAAAATAATCCTCTTTCTTCTACATTGCTGCTAAGAAACCTTTAAGGATTTCCGTCAGTTCTCTTAACATTTACAACGCAACCTGATAATCGGAGATCTCAAGTTTTGGTATTTCATATCGGTNAATGCAACCTGATAATCGGAGATCTCAAGTTTTGGTATTTCATATCGGTCTTATAACAATGTTTTTTAATTATAATATGTATAATTTAGGCTAAAGTTCTACTGTTTCAAACTAAGAAATCCCAAGAATATTCTAGATAGCAAGGTTAATCCATGTCAAACTATTATCAGCATAAAGCTCTGATCATCCCTCCCTTGAATCTGCCCTCTGCCATACTTTCTTATATCTTATGTAAATACTTTGTATTTTATCTTCTAAAATAAATTCGGCCACGAAAGTAAACTCTATTTAAAAAGTATTCCTTGTGAAGGGAATGTGTTTTATCCGTTTTACAGTTGGGGATCCACATTCAGTAAAGTTTAGTCTAGTCTATTTTACGTACTTCACACAAAGTGCATATCAGCTAGCGAAACTTTCATGGTTCATGATCGGCTCATCATAGATTACCCTGGATATTCACCGAACGTCGACTCAAGTTTGCTGAAGATGATTTTCATCGTCTGTAAATAGCATTACATATCATACTCCCTTACAAAACACTGTTACATAGTTACCTCCACATAAATAATTCTCTTTCCTTTAACTTTCTCCTTTTATTTACATTATATTCTTCCGTTATGTACTCTTTGAGCCTTCACTTAGGTTGAATATGAACTGAAATGTAAAAAACACTTTAGTTTCCTACCTTTCCTTAGAGTAAGCATGGGCAATGATACTAATCTAAGATGAAACATTCAGAATCCCATATAACGTCTATTTATCACGACATATGTGCTCATGTACACGTTAGGCACTTTCATATAACGTAGACCGTATACTCTACATGTGTACACAGAGATGAAAAGTGCTCACGTACTTCAGGCAGATCATTAACTGGAGAAGTATCGCTTATCCGGTAAAGGTTGGGGAAAGAGCATGCTCGTTCCTATCTCTTCGAGAGAAAGGCACATACACGATTCGACGGTGGGACTCGGAAAACCTCTTAACTTTCACTCATATATTCCCCACGTACATCACAAAAAGCTGGAGATGAGAGAGGAAAACGGATAGAAAAAAAAACTTGGAGACTTGGTGCAAGTCGACGAGCTCTTACCCTCTCTCTCTCTCTCCTTAAGAAAATTCTTGGTCCGAAAAGCTCATTCTCAACTTTGTATAAGACACCTGGCTGCATATAATGTTCATGTACGTACATTTCGTATATTCATACAAAAATATTATATTTCTATATCAAGAACCTAGCCAAAGTGCCAGTTTGTGTTTCCGCCTGAAAATATGTTACAGAAAAGGAATGAGAGCGAGAGAGAGAGAGAAAGCCCGTGCCATGAGCCTGCTATCACCAATAATAACATAAGTTCAAAAATCTATCTAACTGGAAAAATGGTTTCACTCTTCTCCTAGATCGACTATAAAAGCTTGCAACGTATTGGTATTAGTTACTGCTGTTGCATATGTTTCCCAGTTTAGGCAGTTGTGTGCGTGTGTGTGCATGCATACAACAGTCTCTGTACACATAGACTTTTATCCTTTTTCAATCATTGAATAAATATATGGTAGAGAGAGCTATTCTTTCAAGTGATCAGCATTTTTTTCTGTGGAATCCTTGCAATATGTATTTTTATTTGGAACAACGTCCTCCATTTTCTTACCACACACTCAAGTTTGCTTTATATTTACACACAGATATATACACAACATAATTGCTCATAATGTTTCATGTTTTGTATCACAAGTTTCCTACTTACATTGTATTTTAATGTAATCTTGCCGTCTATATAGTTTCGTCTACTGAAACTTTCATGAATTAGTGTAATGCACCAGAAGTTGGAAACTTTTGTTTTGATACTTTAACCAACCATTTAAAATGTATCTTCACGTGCAGCTAACCCATAACGTCCTAAACGCAGACTGATAAAGAAAAGAAACTGTAAGCAGAACGTTGTGTGGAATTCTTGTGTACAAAGGTGAGTGTGGGACAAAAGCCGGAAGTGTCCACTTGAATACCGTAACGTTAGGAAATCAGTCCATAATTAAGTATGTTATCCGGCTTGTTTTCCAACTTTTGGTTGTCTAACCATTTATATAAATACTGCTAGGAAAGGTTGAAACCAAAGCACTAAATTGTATTTTATTGCTCAAAGTTGATAAAACTAAATAGTGCATACTTTATTTCTTTAAATGGCAAGACGATAGTAATAGTAATATTTCATAGGAGCTACACATGTAAATAGGTATGTACGAAGAGAGGTAACTTTTCGGAGGAGATAGAGTTTCCTGAAACTCTCATCTATACTTTCTCTTCCAAGGAATCATCCCATAGCAGGAGCTAAAATGCATGGCATAAAATAAATGTATCAATATGCACCTCTTAATCTTCAAACTTTGTCAGGAAGTTTCTCGATAACACTTTTTGACATGTGGATGATTGCATAGCGGTACACGTAACATACTATATAAACTAGTATTGCAGTGGAAAGTAAACAATATCCTGAATCTCTTTCAATTTAGTTCTACATTCTCTTCATCAGTTCAAACGTGATGTATTATGGACTACAGTGGGCGCTCTAATCGATTGATTTTCATTTTATGCATAAAATAACATCACTTTACTTACACAACGGAGAGAGAAAGAAGGGTAGCGAAACAATCGGTGTAGAGAGCTCTTGGTGAAAATCAGAAAACACGAAACGCTCACACATCCTTCTGCTTTCTCCCAAGGTACATGCAGACATGCACGAAACATGCGTGTAAATTTATCACACACGGGGTGTATGACTTTTATTCTTGAACTTGCTTATCAATACCCTTTTGATACCATTTCACTTCACAAAGTCTCCCAGGTTGCCTTTATTTATTGGGTGCATCTATGTATATGTTGAAGTACGTAAATAAAATCTGTAACCTGATGAAAGCCATACAATTTAGTTTGTATAGCCTTTTCGTTCGATTCGCTTCCGTTGGTAGTATTTACTCTGGATATTACTATGTATGAATGTATGCCTTTTTTTTATTCCATGCGTTCTCCAACAAACTTAGACGGAGAGCAAGAGTAACGAGGAGAAAGCTCATATTTTGTTTCTAGAGAAAGAAGACTGTATCATACGAGAGAATACAAAACGAACTACGAACAAGAGAATAATAGAGAGACAGAGAGAGTCAAATACTTGTGTAAAGATTATGCTTTCGAGAGAAAGTCTTGCATACATACATTTCATGTTTCTGTTGATGCATATCGCACATAATATGCGATCGCGCTGATGTGCTCATTTTCCCTTTCGTCTTATATTCGTCTCTTGCTCCATTCTGAATCATTTGCACTTTCTCCATTTTCTCTCACATCCTACAGTATGTATATAAAAGGCAAATAGCTAATGGATGCAAAACTTGTGTTTTGTGCCGGAGGAGCACATGCAAAAACCAGGATTTTAGTGACTAAGGCCCCCACACATACTTTATTACTCTTTTTACTTTTAACTTACGTACCAAAAATAAGGGCTGCTTCTCAACCATATATCTTTGGCTATAATACATATACATGGACATACCAAACTGGATAATTTTAACAACTGAGTTTGGTGACACTTTGCTCGTAGCTCATTCCGTGCGTTTCATTTCATAGCTTTTTTCTTGGTGACAGCAAGCAATAAGTAAGTAACGTCGTGAAGTATCAAAGAGCGATGAAGAAACGGGCCAACGGAGAAAAGTACCTTTTTGCACAGGAGAAAGTAGAAAACAACAATATTCTCCGGGTGTATCACTAATGGTAAATGTGAACTATTGTAGAGGGGAAAAATAACGCATAGTGTTAGAAGTAATATATATATGTAGTAGCATGTGAAGCAAAAGCATGCAGAGCCTGCTGACAAAAAAATTTATTCCAAAGCACATCCTTCCAGTCGCTTTTCTCGCTCATACTCACAGTCAGAAGGTTGGGTGATGCTGATGGACGGAAGAGAGCTGCTGGCGGTTATGCTAGAAGGAGAGCAACTGGAACTATGAGTCTGAGTCTGATGTAAAATAAACGCTGCCTTTGCCTTTTCCTGACTCTCCTTTCCCAAGCACTTGTTAGTTTGAGGTAGCTCAACAACAGTAGAGCAGCAGTAGCACACAGATAGCTTGCTTATTTTGAGCGTTTCAGATATAAAGTTAAAAAACTTGGGTCTATTCATGTTTGGGCTCACTTTTCTTCTTAGGATAGAGAAAGAAGAGAGGAGAGGGGAATATGAGTTCACACACACAATTTTCATCAACGACGGGATGGCATCGACTGGTCCTAAGTGTGCTCGTAACTTTTGTGCTGCAAAAACTTATGCATGTGTAAAAGCATTTTGCTATGTACCATGGTGAAAAGGGAACCATACCAGCAGGGAACATGCGAGTAAAAGGGTTAGAGAACAAGAGTGAGAAAAGAAAGTTCCGAGTTGGGCTTTCTCTGAGTTGGATATTTCTCCCGAAAAGAAATATCTTACACTTCTTTTCCACTCTCATGCTTCAGTCTTCTCCGAATATTCGCAACATCCAAAAATCTGTCCAGACGCAGTATTTGTTTTTGTCGTTCTATTGTTATTGTTGTTGTAGTTTCTGCTAGAGCTGTATGAGCGACATATAGATATACATATAGTATTAGAGAGCTGCAACATGTAAAGCAAACTCAACTCCCACTTTCTCCCTCCAAACAGTTTTTAAACGTTCAATGAGACACCTTTTCAAGGATATTTAAGGTTGTCGTACAAAGTACAACGTTACACGGTATTTCTATATGTTTGTACAGACGCGTAGAATACAAATATACAAACATTGTTATTGAACCTCTACTTACATAAAAGTCAAGGTAATTGTGACTGTTTGATTTGTACGCATTGACAAACAAAGATTAAATAGCGGAGGCATTGACTTTGGCTGGTATTACTGTCCTATTTGTCATTAGAATACTACCGTCATCAAATCTATTTCTACCGTTTTTTGTGGAATAAAAGGGTGGATAAAAAAATGTAAAAATACCAACGCATCCGTCATGGTTCACTCAAAGTTCATAAATTTTCGTCACGTGTACCACTCATTTTGAGCACTGGCCCCTACCCAAGCCATAAACATTTTATGTCCAATTTCATCAAGTTCTACATAACCAATTTTATGATACATAATAGATCTACAAAACAGTAAACTTCACATCAATCTCTCATCTCCGGAAGAGGATCCTGGGAAAAGAATATCTTTCTACTGGTTTGCTACTCCAGTTTTGTGCTTCATCCTATCCAGTACACAAAAATATCGTAACTGTTCTTTTTTACAAATTAAATCAAATTGATTTATGCTTTCAGAGTAAGTTTTATCATAAAAAGGCCTTGTTTCCATAATCCCGGGTCTTCGTGTAGGGAGTGAGAGGAAAAAATACTTTTTAAATTGATAACATAAAAAACTACCATATGAAAGCAAAAGTTATATATACATATTGCATTACAAGACTCTACACAAGTTCCTAACAAGACATGAGTAGCAAAAGCAAATACATGTGAAGACTTGACAAAAAATGAAAGAAACACACAAACGTTGAACTCAAGATTACATTTTGAAATTTATCATCTCAACCACTAATCTTTACGCACACACACGTTTGTACATCTGAAAGCCTTTACCGTACAAGACAAATAACAGAAAAGTTTTGTGGTTGTTTTCGAGTGCCAGGGAGAGAAAGAAAACTAAAGCCAAATCATCACATCACATGTCTCAGGGAAAAAGGAAGGTGATACATTGAACCTCCTTAAAGTGTGTGTGTCCCCCAAAACGACTTGAACATTATTTGGAACATGTATATGATAACCAACAGGGATGAGAGCAAAAGTCGAGCAAACATCCAAAATAAATTTCATCGGATCATTTCCAATCCCATCAGTTGTCAGATGGAGAAAACGAGTAGACAGGAGAGGGAGGAATATTACTAGTTCTCCTACACAGTGGAACAAGCCATTGGTCAACTGTTCGACGTAAAGAAAATTGCAATGTGCACATATTGCTATATTTTATGTGGCACAAGATAAATTCAGAGAAGAAAGGCGAGACAGCTTCTAATGCTGAAACTTTTACATCTAGAAAAGAGGGAAAAGCCATCACCAGAACTAACATTTGTTCCCTCTGAGTAGAAACACTTTTTTTTCTTCTTCTTTTTATTCAGGAACAGGGAAAATCACCTAAAAAGGAAATTCAATGATAACATTAGGGCAAAGAAAATAAGCAAGCATTTGTTGAGAAAAGATACATAGTATACACACATATTATACATAATATAGTGTGTGTGTGTGTCCTTTCATTTCAAAGAGATTGAGAGAAAGCATGTCAGTAGAGAAAGTGGTCTAAAGAGAAGAGGAAAAAACTGTTAAAAAGAATACAGAGAGAAAGCAGAGAAAAAAAATTTGAAGAAAAGTGAAGATACGCAGATATGTTTGTAATAAAGTCCCGTTATAGCATGATAGAAACTACATTATTCTGATATCCCACAGATAGAATATGAGCAAAAGCAGATACAACGCTCATAATACACACGAAGAAGAGACATTGTAGTATAGTAATCATAATCCAACCTAGTCACTCTTTTCACTCGCTCACTCACTCTCAGCTAATACTGGCTACATAGAAGAGTAATATTATGCTGGAGTAAAAGAGTGTGGTGGTGGTTCTGCAGCGACAGCTCGACTTTGACAGGATATTACCCAATGGCAACTTTGTTTCTCCAGTCACAGTCGTGGTTTTCCCGGTGCTCGCTCTCAGTGCATATTTAGAAGTAGAGTGTAACGCTTAAAAAAATTTTGTTTTCCCCTTTGTAAAATTTAAGTATGAAATAGAAAAAGCGAAAGCAAGGAAACACTATAGTTTTTTTTATAAAGTTCCCAGGCATTCATTAGTTTGCACTAGTTGTGTATAATAATAATATTAATAATAATACAAGCTACTTCTGGTCTTTAAATGATTGTCTTCATTTTCAATCAACCCTAAAAAAAAGTAGAGATACTAAACGGAGAAGCCGTGGTATTCTCCAAAGACCAAAACTAATGCTGAAAAAAAGAAAAAATTGCAAGGCTGAAGAAAACTAAAGCAAAGAATGCAAGGGATATTTCCAAAGTACAGAAAATCTTAGGGTACAAAAAATAAATAAAGTAATTGCCGGATTGTAAGAAATTTTTGGAGAAAGCTATACAGTATATATATATATATTATGTACGGTATTTACATAAAGTACATATAAATCACTAGTTTTGTACTGTTGAGTTGCAAGATGATGGAGATCTTATGTAAGTAATTAAAGGGGAAAATGTAAGAAAGGAGTAATGTCGAATTTCTATAGTTGTTAACTTAACTAGACTGTGTTCTTTCATCTTGCTGCATAAATTTAATCTGACTAAAACAGAGATTTTGCACAATTTGTATAGTGTGGAACTCCTTGTTTGTTAAGAAGGTAATATGTACTTGTTTCTGCGGGTACTGATATATAACAAGATAAAGGCGGAACGGTTTATAGTACATAGACACACACATCCATAGACGCTTTATTGCACAGTAACGTCTTGAGTCGTGCAAAGTATTAAATTAAATGAGCAATGTTTTTTACAGCTTATGAAATTAAATAGTCTGAAATAACAGGATCTTTTTTAGACAAAAGGGGAAGAAATTGCAAGCAGGAATATTGTTATATTATTATACTTTGTATTTTAAGGTGCTAAACCGCTTAGAGAAAAAAAACTTGTATGTATTAACGCTAGACTAAATTCATACACGGAGAAGAAGATACACACTCATTTGAAAGCAATACGTGAAATAAGTTTTAGTAAAAATATATATATTCTTGTCATCGCTTTTTACCTGAGCTGAATTGTAAAGGAGATTGTAACAATTATAGAAAAGTGTTATACATACTATGTATATATAATAAATACAATTCTAAACGCAGTTCATAACGTAAGCCCGTCATTAGATTCAAATCGGTGATAAATGTTTCATACTTGAATGAAAGAAGTTTTAAAGTAATTTTTCAATTGTGAAAATTAGGTGCGCAGAGTTGTAAGAGAAAGTCGTTACTATAGATAGAAACAACAAGGTGTATAACGCGTAAAATCAATTTATGTATAATGCGGAATTTGTATCAAGTTTAGTGTAAATAAATGGTAAGAATATATTAGAAAGGGAAAGATGACGAAATTTCTGTGGTCACGTCGGTTGTGCTGCTGCTTTCTCTGTGGAGCAAGCTACTGTCCCCATCAGAAGCAATCAAACTTGAAAAATAAAAAGGATCATCATCACCACCATTTTGGGCATCACCGTCATGGCGGCATTTGGAGGAAAACAGTTGTGTTTGGAGTTTTCGTGTTTGTATTGTACTTTGCACTCTTAAGTTTCGTATCTTTCCTTGCTGTCTCCAACCATCGTATGGTAATCTCAGCTCCCATTAGCAATCGAAGCCCAGGGGCAGCTCTTTTTCCTGTCTACGTCAAGGTAAAAAATGTTTAGCTTGTGGTTTTATTATTTGTCGTGAAATTTACGTTGCTTTGACCGCAATATACAAAACCATAATGCTACACTATGTTATGAAATATTAACAGTTTTTTTTGCATTTGTAAAAACTTACCTTTGTGGTGAAAGCACCGTGTAGGAAATATGGTAGAGATGAAATTCAACGAGCTCTCTAAGCTTGTAAGCTGCAAAATGAAAGTTTTGGTTATTACTTTTTTTTGTAAAAGTCAAGCAGTTCATGAAATACTGACGAACGTAAGTTGTTAAACTAAAATTAAAGCGGCACTTGACAAAAGTGTATTTTGACATAGTTATTATACATGTTTACCTAGTTTACGGAGTTTGAAGATGATATGTCAGAATATATTAGTTCATAGTTAATTAAACTAATAATGACAGGACTGATAGCAAAGCACCTTTCAGTAATGCTCTAATTTCATAAAATGCGAGAGCTTATAAGGTGTAGAGACTTGTTGTGTGGTTATCTTTGAATACTTAGGTACGACACAAGTTAATTCTTAGTGTTCTTATGATAAAGAGATGTATTTACATGTTTAAAATACAATACGTATATAAAGTTACGCTAGAGGTAAGGTTTCATTTTCCATTATGTTACAAAGAGAAAAGAGATACGATAATCATCGCTTTCTTTCCTACTTTTACTTTCTCTCAAGTTGATGTCTTGTTAAATCAATTTGTTTTCACGGGAGATGAGCTCCATTGTAAATTATAAGAAAACACGATACTCTTTGAGTTCTCGTATAATGTGTAAATTTTATTTTTTATGTTTTTTTTACGTTAACTAGAAAGCTTTAGAGACGAAAACGGTGTTTACGTAAACTAACCGTTAACAAAGAATAGGGGAGAGGTTTAATATATGCTTCTATTGCATACTTAGTAAGGACCTTTTGTTAGATTTATCGATAGATTTATAGATTTGTACTTAAGTGCGGAAGTACTAGTACGACTTTCATCCATGTGTTTTCGTTTCATTAAATTAAATGTGATGAGCCTAGGTGTAAATTTTTTGCTCACGCTTCATCTGCAATTAATGGTACAGGATTAAATGAAAAGCTTCCGCAAGATGAGTGTAGACGAGGGGAAAGAGAATGAGAGTAAATAGAGAATGATGTTTCCCCACTCTACGTGTACTATTACTAGTTAACAGTTGATAAACTTGGTCATGTGATATGGTGATGTTACACACAATCTTTTACAAGTAAATGGTATTTGGTAGCTTCCAAACAACTTTTAGGAGTAATCTCATCACTAAACTGCAGGTAGAACCAACATCAGGATTTTGGGACATCATATTTGCCAAGTAAATAACTTTACCGCATGTTTTAGTTAGGGCATGTAGCAGTAGCAATACATTAGGGATTGGCAGGTGAAATCTAATCGTGTTGTACATAAGTTGGGTTAGACTAAAGAGCAAAAATAAACTCCAACAAGAGGCTGAGTTCATTTACCGTTAGGTAAATAAAAGCAAACAAATTAGGTATTAAATAAACTGCTACACTATTCGAAAGACAAATTTCGCATTTGTCTGTAAATTATCATTAGCTGTTAGTCTTTGCTAGAAACAGTAAACAGTATTTAAAAATTAAGCATGAATGCATCATTGTTTTCTGCTGATAAAACATTGATTGCTCTTTCGGAAAATTCTGTTTTACAGCTTCAATCAAAACGATTGGATGTGAAGTATAATACACTCTCCTCTCATGTGTGGCTCATAAAATTTCCACTTGGGCAAATTAAGAGTAATAGTAATGCCAAGTCTTGTGCTAAAATATACATAGTTGCTTTTTAATAACTTGCTATGACTTTTCAGACTAATTTCCTCAAACATTACTAGTCGCTTTCTGTTTTATTGGAATTACGAAATTGGAGCAATAACGAGAAACTTTATTGCACTTCCTTGAGGTAATTTCCAGAGAGCTGCCGTTTGAGTGTCTAATAAACTTTGGATCTTAAATTGTAAACCGTATCCAGTAAAATGCAAGAGTAATGCATTTATGCGGTACCATGTATATAAACGTAACTGTGCAATGTTATAACATGCAAAAACATTTTTGGATAACAGGATGTCTATTTTAAATATCTTGATTTGTTGATTCTTTGATGCACTTTGCGCAAAAGATAGTGGTTGTAGTCTATTATGAAGTAAAGTTAGTAGCATAAAGCATGTTGGTTTTTAAAAAATAGCTC